>LR736876.1:3892020-4025424 GCA_902654985.2 Oryctes borbonicus
TAAGTAAATATTAGAGTGATGATGAAGTTGATGTCAGACTCATGTCAGTTAACAAAAGCAAACGCCAATTCTACGATTCACGTTGTATAAATATTAACTGTGAGAATTGTCAATAAAATACGTTGATCTACAAAGTGTTTATTTTATACAAAAATTAATGAGCAACCAGTTTAAAGCGCGAGCCGTTAGGCGAGCACTTTATGGCTGCGAATTCGGGAAATGTTTCGCGCACGAAGTGAAAAAAATAAATATGTAATTATATTAAATTAGTTAGAAAATTGGAAAGTTGGCAGTACTTGTCAATTCAATGTGTGTTGTGGCATACAAGTTGAGTTATTGCCTACTTCACTTACTCAAAATGACTGTAGCTACAGCTACATAACACAGAGGTGTTGGATAAAATAATAATTTAAGCCGATTACGAAAGAGAATGTTTAAACGAAGTCGGTTTTGATTACAGAATGGTACATACCGACACAAAATTTACGAATTTACTGTGAACCTAAAAAGAAACGGGTGTAGGTAGTCAACTTCAAATAAACATACAAACGGCGAGCGTGTACGCTAGTCACAGGAGGAAATAATTGCTTATTGCTGCTAGTATCACAGCTGCCAATTGCTTCCAGTTGAGGTATTTGTTCATTTGTACCGACTTTTCCTTTGGAATACGTAATTTATAGGTTTCAGAATAACACTGCTCTAATAATATAGAGCTGCAAGCTAAGATTTTCTTTTTTCTGAATACCTAACCAATATTGCAGAGGAGAGATTTTTGATGGATTGGTTTTGTCCATTTGAATTTGAATCAATTTTTTAAATTCCTCTTTAAAAGTTCCTTTAAGTTAACAAAGGTTTTACACTATTTCCATTAAAGATTGCGACTGGGTATTGTAATGGAAGGTCAATCACAAGGTTCCGATTCCCTCGTGTACTTCCGTTGCATATTGTGTACACTCTACTTTACAAAAAAAAATACACAAGGAAATCGTGTGTGTCTGCCACTTTGCAGCTTCGCAGCCACAGTGAACGAGCCGCCCCTGCTTCTTACTTGCGATCAAGATAATTGCGACCATAAAACCCACTCTGTATATCGTATACTGAAGAAAATATACGTACCTATCCATTTGAACATGTACTGCGTTTTACCGACGGTACTATTGTATATGTGCCACAAGTATAGTGTCCAACTTTGAACGGTTGCGTTGAACGTGTCAACAGAAGAGATATCTGAAATAAATACATTGAACATACATAGAAACATTTCTTAAGATATTATTGAAGAACATAAAGTTTCAGGGCCTGTGAAACAATTACACATATTGTGTTTGTGATTTAAATACAAAGATGGTTCAGAATATACTTTTGGCGAGTATTTGCTGAGACCTAAGAAAGGGGTCGGCCATAACGTTGGCCCCAGGTTTTTACATGTTTATGTTTCAAAAGGCTCTAGATTTGCAAATTAGTTTCTAAAATATAAAGAAAGAGGACAGAAAATGTTTGCGATAAGATTCACGTCTTGCTCTTTTTTTGTGTGTTGCTATGGAAAGAAAATGTCTGTATTACCAATATTAATTGGATGGTTCTCTTGAATTTTATAGAATCATTCAGGAACGAGTCGAAATGGTTTTGGCATACATAAGAGGTTCATCAAATCGTGAAATTTTACCTACACTTGCAGCTTTATAGCCTAGTCGCCCGTTACCAAGTAAATCAACTAATTGTGAAACCGGCTGTTTAATTAATACACACACCAGGCGTGCAAGAGCTAACTGACGATTAGGATTAAAATGAATATTTGTTCCACTGTTGAAAACACTCTTGTTCCCACAAGATCTCTGTCAGATGAATTTGGAGTGGCCAAGAGTAGTTGTTACAAGGTTTTGAAAGAAGAAAAATATGTCATGCAAGATTGATAATGTGCCACAATTATGAGATCGAGGCTATTATAATCGAATGGAATTTTGTGAATAAAACAGATGCATTTGGGCCATGTTACTCTTAAGGCTCACACACAGTGGCCAGAAAAAGATAAACATCTGGATAGCCAAGTTAAATGGTGATATTAGTTTTCAGTACGATGGCCTGAGGTACTAAAGAAGCAACCAATTATCTGAATCAGTCGTCTCCAAATATGTGGATCATGGTCCTTATAAATGGCACGCCAGAAGTCCAGATCTCTGAATACAGGATTTTTTTTATGGGGTTATCTAGCATAACAAGTACACTCCCGACAAAAACTTAGACGCGGTAAGATGTTTTATGGGTTTTCAGGGTTACAACATTTCTTTGCGAAACTAGCAAGATATCTAATTAAGTTTTTATTCATAAAAGTGAAATAAACTTAAAAATATCTCCTCCAGTAATATATGAACTAAATAATAAATGATTACTCCAATGTTTAAACAATTTCTGCGACAAAAAATTAGCCGCTCTGGTGCAAATGTAAAACAAAAATAAACAAACGAGGGATCAGTAATGCGTAGATCCTCCATTGTTCTTAATCACTTCCAATAGTCTGTTATTAATAGATTTATATAAATTTAACACATAATTTTGAGCGATATTCTGCCATTCAGTCACTATTGAAGTTTTCAGTTCCTGTACCGTGAAATATTGACGGCCTCCGCCATAAACGCGACGTGCCAATTCACCCCACATGTTTTTAATAATGTTTAAGTCTGGTGACCGTGCCGGCCACTGTAAAGTTTTAATATTTTTCTCTTTCAGTAATTGGTTCAGTAATGGTTTTTGCTTTATGAATTAGCGCGTTATCTTGTTGAAAAACAAAATTGCGCTCGGCCCATTGGTTTCCAAAACGAAGAAGATTGTCACGCAATAAGTCTTTATACGTCACAGATGTCATATCATCACAGATCCACCCCCTAATTGTCTGGTCATTTTCACTTTTGGTTCCTTTCTCAGATCATGAGAATAATGCGAGTACCCATCCGGTCCGTCGAAATTAAAACGTTTCTCATCGGAAAATATAACATTTTCCCATTGTTTCTCCCAGGATACGTGTTCTTCAGCAAATCTCAACCTCGCTTCTTTGTGTTTTGCCGAAAGTGGCGGTTTTCTCAACATTTTCTTCCGTGATATTACCGGTGACGCCTTTAAAATCCTTTGAACATTACGCACGTGCGTTTGTAATAACTCTCGCAGACATGGAAGAATTAGATGCACACCGCAATATCATGCGTTACAGCTTTCAGTCGCCCCTGACCTTTTGGTTTGCCGTAATTTTCCGGATCTTTTAGGAAATTTGTAACGGAATGATCGCTTCTTCGTAACCGACAAGCAATTTCCTTCTTACTAACACCATCCTGGTGCCAGGCTAGAACTTACTGATTTCTATTAAGGATAATTGTTTTTTTCTACCCATATTGCAAACACTTTATAAAATATAATTTCTCGCGGTGAAATGTGTACACTTTACCAGCACAACCACTGCATATAAAGAGAAGTATCAAGTTAAACCATTTTTGCTTATATTAATGTAATAAATGCACAGGGTCTAAATTTTTGTCGCATTTAAAATTCCTATTTTGATCTGGGAAAATCTCAATTACCCCTCATAAAGTAATAAATACCCAGAAATATCTATAAATGGACTATTTACATAACAAGTATTAATAACCCTCATTTACATTTTATATAAAGTCTATAAACTTTGTTTCGTAAATAAAAACGATGGCGCGTCTATGCTTTTGTCGGGTAGTGTATTAAAATTAGAGAGACCAGCTGATGTTGAAGACTTGAGAAATAGAATACGTGAATCTTGATGAAGTATCACACATAGACAATTGCAAAATGTAAGAATGCGTTTTCCAATAGCTTGAGTTACTGTTTAGCTGTCTACGGAAGTCATTTTGAACATTAAACGACGAAAACAAAAATTAAAATTGGGTTGGAATATTAACATGCAAAAACCTATGGCCACCCTAAAAAAAAACACTATATGTGCTATGCTCTTGAGTACAATGTTACTGACAAGAGTATACTGTTATTGACAACCGTAGAAGTCTACGTAACAGATGGCAGAAGCTACGACAACGGCGTGGTTCGGATCCGAAAACCAAGACTAATATTAACAGCCGCGGAAGCTTGCTTAACAATCTGCATATGCTGATGTAATGTCACGTCAATACCATATCATAGCGCAATTATTCTAATTAGGATAGTTCTGGTTATTAAAGACATAAGTATATATGTTACTTGACAGTAAGTAACAGGAACCAAATAAAAAATTGTCAATCTAAATCGATCATTTAAAGCAAACAAAGATAGTACTATCAGAGTACGTTCTTGGAAAAAAGAACACGTATTGTTATTTCAAAAAGAAACATCATTTTATTTATCGCTCTACACATTAACTAAACAAGATCTACAATTAAGATAAGGACCCTGTTCGACAGGTTCTGCAAATCAAGTAGCTTATCTTTGAAGGACATTTTATTAGCAGGTCCTTTGGTATAAATTGATTTACTCCACGTTATTTTAAGATTCAAAACACACCTATATTATGATGATGATTAGAGAAGGAGATATTCAAACAAAGAATAGCTAACAAACCAGAGAGACGTTATCAGCGGTTGTTGGAGAGGCTCAGATGATAAGCTACTTAAATTTTATATCTTACATAAGTATCGTACCAACGGCATAGCTTATTTAAAATCATTTTTCCCTTTTGTTTTTTTTTTAACTACGCTTCGTTGCACGTATTGTTGACCTCTTTAAACGTTCTTTCAGTTCCTCTCTTTATGTAGGCAGGATAATTTTTCCTCTTTCTCTCCCAATCTCCTCCATTTTTATTTGAAAAGTTGTTTCTTATTTCTGTACGTTCGCGTTTTCTTTCCTCATATTATATAAGAGCTTAAAATGCAAACTAAGCTCGCAAAATTCGTAAATTAAATATGAAGGTATGGAGATGAGATTTAGCTTAAAAACATGTTGGAATAGAACGGTTTCCATGTCCATCTTGTAGACGCTAGTTAACATCTTTCGACGTATTATCGTAAATTTCAAGAAACACACAGCCGAATAAAATTTGAATCACCGCTCTAGCGTGTAAAGTTTTTAGTAAATATTAAATTATCTCAAAAACTAAAACAGGTATGTATAGAGAACGCTTTGTATACTTGAATATAATTTTATGTTGAGCAGCATCTGTCTCTGAATATCTTTTGTTAGAATTTTTTTTTTATAAATTATAAATAAATATTTGGTATTTCTACAGCTAATAGAATCAAACCTTACCTGGTACGTAGTTGATTATATCCATTGTGTGCCTATTCATTTTCATTTCGATGTGGTAGCTACAATTTTCGTACAAAGTAACGTTATGACCAAGGGATGGAATGTATAATTCTTCGAAGCTCTGTAATTATATTTGTACTTCAATCTATTTATGTGCTTGCGCGTCATAAAATACACTATATACACTAAATTAAACAAAACTAATGAGATTCGTCGAAAACAACTACGGCCTACAAACGAACAAATAGTTTAGAAATCGCCAAACTTGAATTTGAGTTCAAAATTAAGTGACTCTTGTTTTATTTGATTTTTACGCAAGCACGTAACCGACTATTTCGATAGAATTATGCAACCTAGAGTGCAAAATACTCCAATGCAAGTAATTTTTTAAATTAATATAATAAAAAATAAATATCTTACCACATCTGAGATTATGAAAGTATAGGGTCTGCACGGGAATAGCGAATTCAGGATTATGTCAGCATCAAAAATCTCTTCTGCAAATATTTCATGTGTAAATATACAAAGCATTCCATAAAATAGTAATTATTATTATATTAACAATAAGTGAAAGAATTAATATTATTATAATAAATCTATTACAACAGTATCATCGTATATTAGAATACCTACAGACTTTTGATGAACATTCATGGCCATAGCATCAGATTTTTATAGAATCTGTATAAACGACATAGTTGATCTTCAATTTTTACTAGTTTATATAAATGATATTTTAGGGCTACATAATCTGCCACTATTCTGAAATCCGGTTTGGTGAAAAATATCATCTTTACCGTCTTTGGTGAGCTTAATATGAATGTTTTTATCTTGGTATGTTTTGCCAGTTTGCCGACACCCTTCGATTTTTCTATAATTTCCTGTCTTACGCGGCTTTTATAGATCAAGCGTTTAGATCAATGAAAAGTATGTTCCCTTGGACAGCTTATCGGGCTTTTCATTTCATCGATATATTGGCGGTTTGGATCCACCGTAAAGTAACAAGGCTTTGTCTTAGATTTTATAAAGATTCATGTGAAAATTTATATAAAGTGCAGTTACTGCAGCACAATATCCTGAACAGTGAGGCAGGATTTAATTATTGCTGTATATCATCAAAATATCATTGACCGTCCTACGGCAAATTAGTGACGGCCTTTTTTCTACGTTGAAGATATGAGAATTCTAGGTCAGCTGATTGTTTTCCTTTCCGCTCCGTATAAGGGATAACTTCAGACCAATTCCTTTTCTCCAAGTAGGAGAAAGGTTATTAACTTTTGAGGATGTGCCGATTGGAATTTTGGCACTATTTATTTAGTTATTTACATGGCATGTCACGATGAGGGTCGGTTAAATGTATTTGAGGAAGTGAGTAAAATAGAAATTTGAATCTAATCAATTATTTGGAGAATCATCTACGACAGGTAATCAGAGTAAAGCTGAGGAGGCCTCACTTTGGGAGCAGCGTATACTATCTCTGGTTGTCGTTTCGGATGCCAAGTCTTTGAAACACGGTAAATGAATGAATTAGGCGGTATTTAATGCTTAAAATCCATTAAAAAGAAAGCACAATTTAGGAGCGCCCATCAATACTCATGTTTGTTTATTACTGCGAGTTTTACAGTTGGTCAGTCCTATAGCATAATATCATATGTAGATACCTACATACCTATTGACAACCAAATCTGATTCAGTAGCTATGTATTTAACAGAGGAAAAATTAATGTGGTGGGGATGTTGCCGCCCACCATCTGATGTAAATCTATGAAATAGATTTATCTCAATTAGATACTTTTGTAGTTATTAAATCAAGTTTGGTTGTTAACCGGCATACACGTATACAGATGCACTTACCTTCTGCTCTTAGTATATATTGGGTAGTTCCAAGACTAGTGTTGTAAATTCTGAAGATCTCAATATTATTCATTTCTCCTTTATAAGATAAATCCACACTACCTAAAATGATATTGCATTTAAGGAATGTAAAAAAAAGATAACGCATGCACTGATTAGAGATATTTTGAGAAGGAGTATAAAGTACAAAATGAGTTACATGACCAAACAAAAGATAAACGTAGCATTTTATTTAGATATTGTTTATTGTTTCAATTTATGTAATCAGAAATTATCTGTTGGAATCGTTTTAATAAAATCACTAAAATTTTCTGATTCACCAAAATTTGTAAAGTGTTTCATAGAGTATAGAGTATACTGTCAGGTTCAGAATGTAGTATGTGAGCATAGAATTAATAAATAATGATAAAAGGAAAACAATTAATTACTAGTTACAAAGTCAATACTGCCAACAGTTTGCCGTAAAAAATATAATTATGCATAAGTTAGAAGATGCTTCTGCAAATTTCAGTTATGTTGGACCACCAGCTGTTTGTGCCAGTCAATGTTCTTTGTTTTTGTAAAAATTGAAAAAATCGAGCCGTCATTAAATTCGTGAATTTCAAAGGCAATACGCATACGAGATGTAAACACTGTTTACGGGGACTCGTCATTTACCACAATTAAATTTTGGGCAGCTGAATTTAAATATGATCATACCAGGTTGACGATGAACGTTCGGTACGCCCAAAAACTGCAACCACTACCGATAACATCGGGAAAGTTCACCAAATGGTGCTAGATGACCGTCGAATTTAGATTAGAGAGACACCAGAGACTGTGGTAACGTGTTTGTCACATGTTAATTGACGTCTAAGCGAAATAAGATGAGTTTTGGCATCAATTAATAAATTAGATGAAGCTGGGATACACCGATACATCTTGAGGCATAAGATACAGTCAAAATAGTGGATTGCGAAGGGTGAATTGGCTTGAGAAAGACTGTTCCATTGATTGGGAATATGGTGTTATCAACTATCTTGAAAATGGAAAATACTTGTTAAATAAAAAAAGTTTCAGATACAAGTTACGTATTAAAAAATATAGGTTTCCATTTGAGAAGACCGACATTCGAAAGACCTTGATGGTACTTCTAAAATTAAATGTGGATCTTACTTCTCCCTTCATATAATAAAATATTTATCTACATTTTTTTTTTTCATTAGATGAGATTTTTGAGTTATTCAGGCGTCTTCTGATAAATGAATCACTCAGTATTTACTAACGATTAGGAATTTATTCATTAATTTGTTAGAAGGGTACGAAATGGGGAACTTGGAGGAAGTATATCCTTTGAAATTAATTTTTAAAGTCAGTTTTTTACGAGTATGGTCTAGAGTTGGTTTTGTTCATTATCTTCAACATGGTATCATTCTTTATCAAATACTGCTGTTTGTATCAAATACAAAGAGTTGTATTTGATAAAAAATGAATAATTCGCTTGAGTACACTTTCACTGTGTGAACGAAATGATCATCACAATGCTGTTTTTCCTTCAGCATTAATTTTAATTCACCGAAGGTTCGTTTTGAATTAAAACAAAAAGGATGTAACCAGGCAGCGAAATTCCGCTTACTATGTGCATATGCGTAGTAATCATATCTTGATATATAAACAGAAATTAGTTTAGGTAACTCTGTGCATCACGAAGAGTACTTGCACTCTGTCTCTATATTGATGTGCGGGTTTATTTTTATTGTACACAATTTAGCCAGTTTCAGCTTACTAACTTACCGTTGCTGCCAATTTCGTAAACCTGAAACAGAAAAGTAAAATTAAAATTTTCCCTGTAATAGTAACACAAGCAGTTTTTCGATATAGAACTAAATTTTTACAGATTAAATCCATAAAGTTTGTTTCGGTGGCCCTAATTAATACATTTTTGAAAAACTTGATTTACTTTAAAACCATTATAGGATTATCGAAATACCATTCTGTTTTCAATTTTGTTCTTGTTTATTGGCTCAAATACATTTTTAAGATTATTCTAAATTTAAGTGTTTTATGTAACAGTTTTTGGTTTCTCACCAACAAGGAATATATGAATAAAAAAAAAAATCAAATAAATATTATTATAAATATTATATATAATAAATATTTATTACGAATAATCACTCAATTATAATACTCTATATCTTTAATTAAATACCAAAACAGACATCTTTAAACATTAGAACTCAATTCATCTCAATCAATCGATTTTCCTTGTTCCTTGTTTCTCTTTAAATCAAAGAATTTTTTACATGATCTACATGATCCTTAATTGCATTATCTTATCTGGTTAGCTTTAATTCGATCTTATTCGTTTAAAGAACCTTATACCTGTGTACAGTAGTTACATTTTACGCCAGCACTTTTATCACAAGGTCGAATGTCTACATTTTTTGATATTAAAATGATAAATTTGTAATCGTTTTCAGATCGCTTTAATGATTCTATCTGCAAACCTATGTCTTCTCGTTAGTGGTTTGTGATATGGGACAAGTGAATTCTAATTCCGTTAAGTATAAATAAACTTTTTTCACAGCTACACGCTAATGTGAATTTTTCTTTTCTGTTTCAATCCTTCTTCGCATAACTAGATTTGAAAGAGTACTACTAATTGCATCACCTATCTTCGAAGTGCTTATAATGTTTCTCTTCCCGCTCAAAGTATGACTCACTTTTAGTTAATTGACGAAGAGATCGTGCTGTCAAGCTTGGAACAAGGATAAATTTCTTAAAATGTTACCATTCCAAGGAAGCTTCCAATATCTACTTTACTAGAATTGTCTTCACTTTAATTCCGTCAACATTTATGCAATTTGGAGACAATTCATGTACTAAGAGATTCAATTCTTGCACCTCTGTAATACATTACGTTACTGGCCTTAGACGCTTCTACCAATTTTTTTATGATGTTCCAATTCGCATATTATTAATCGATGATAAATATGAAGCTGAAAATATTTTTAGGAAATATACAACTATCCATAATATCGTCCATCAAAATTTCGAAAAAATACTTGGAATCATTTTCAGAGATACTTTTAATAGGTCCTCGTCGTGAATAACCCTGTATAAGGTATATTCGCGGTACCCCACGATCACAGAAATTATGATGATATTATCATTATTAAATACATGGAAATAAATTAACCTAAACAACATTACGGTACTGCTCAAAAATTGAATTACGTGATTATGTGTTTGCCGAATATTATCAAAGAAGCTTGACTTATTCCATTTTAATGTACAGATAACTGAAGTGTTTACCAAAAATGAACGGTTATCAAATTCCTTTAAGGTACCTGCTACTGAGCGCCAATTTGGATGAGTGATGTAGTACATAGCATATCATAAATTTCAATCTTGCATTAACATTTATTTAAATTCGCAACAAGTTCGAAAATGACTGACAGCTTCCGTTCATATTATAAATACTGTTATAGGTCCAAGAGGTATCTTCTAAGTTCGTAACTACTCAAACTTGTATTTATTTTTAATGGAACATGGCGTATATCTGTGCAATCTTAGAGAAGAAGAAAGAGAAATACTAGTCAGAGTTATTAGTTCTTCTCCGAAAGTGTTGTTAGACAGATGTGATATTTGGTATACACTGCCGTTCAGTGAAGTTCGGTCATACAATAAAAATCTATTATATCACACTGTATACAATTATTAATACATAAAATTAGAAAAATATTAAGCATGCACTCTTTTCTAAGGGATTAAAGCCATAAATTATTATGTAAAGTAGAAATATTGCGACAACCACAATAAAGTCCCTTTTATTATCATTCCAAGAATTTCTCGGAAGTACCGATCTTCTGAAACGGGTCGTTTGGGATTATTAACGAACAATACATTTAGGAAATATACCGCAGTATCACTCTTGTTTATTTATCACAGGCGTAAAGATATAAATTTGCTTCATTTTACTGTTAAACGTGTGTTGGTGTGCATCTGTCGTTTTTGCGCGAAAGTTTTAAGAAAATTTACTTCAAAATGGCACGTGGCAAGCCTATCAGTATAGAAAAACGTTCACACATTATTACGCTGTTCGAAGAAGGATATTCGGGGCGACAAAATGCTGAAAAAATAAATATGAGAAGTTCAACAGTAAATGACATCATAAAGCGATATCGGACAACTGGAACTATAGAAAATCGTGTTCGTCCTGGAGCATCTAGGAAAACAACAAAAGCTGAAGATTTGAGAATTGTATTATTAAGCAAACGCAATAGAAAATTAACAGCGCCACAAATAGCAGCCGAAGTCAATCGCGGCCGTGAAGAACAAATTTCGGCGAGTACGGTAAAACGTCGACTTCAACAAGCGGACTTTCATGGACGCATTGCCATTCGACTACATTGGGCCCGTTATCATCTAGATTGGTCGTTAGATGATTCGAAACACGTGCTTTGGAGTGATGAGTCAAAGTTTGAGGTTTTTGGGCAAAATCGACGAGTTTATGTCCGAAGATCTAAAACCGAAAAGTGATCCCGAACTGCATTGTGCCTGTAGTGAAGCAAGGGCATAGTTCTGTGTTAGTGTGGAGATGTTTCTCCTTTGCTGGGACGGGAGATTTATGCAGAGTGCAGGGTGTAATGAGGAAGGAAAATTATTTTGCAATACTCCAGAATCATCCAGTGCCATCAGGATTGCGTATAATAGGCCGTAACTTTACATTCATGCATGACAATGACTCAAAACACACTGCGTTAATGTGTAAGAACTATCTAAAGGAGCAAGAAGAACAGCACATCCTGCAAGTAATGACATGGCCCCCGCAAAGCCCAGATTTGAACCCTATAGAGTTGTTGTGGGATGAACTGGACAGGAGGATCCGAAAGATATGCCCAACTTCACAAGAACATTTACGGAATATTCTGCAACATGAATGGATTAATATTCCACAATCCGTTTTAACAAAACTTATCGAAAGAATGCCTAGAATAGTTCGAGCGGAGATTAACAGCAAAGGAGGTTTTTCCGATGAAAAAAAAAATATAATGTTCAGTATGTTATATTAGGCCAGAACTTTTTATTTATTTATTTTTGTCTTTTTTACCTGTACATACAATAAAATTGCATTTTGTTTTTAGTTTCGTTTGTTTCTATAACCTTTTCATGTTTTTTACTAACCGACCAAACTTCTCTAAACGGTAGTGTACATAGATTATGTAGGAGAAGACCCAATCACACACACTTATGGAGTTCTGAATTGCGCGTAGTATTCCGTTAAGTTGGTATAACATATTTTTATAATTTTTTAACGGAATATCCCTTATTTTAGTTTTGAATTTTTGGTAGAATTCTAGACAAAAAACTGTCAACATATTAGTGACCTAAAATTAACCATTCTCTTGTTATAGCGATTTTTGAAATTTGTTATTTATTTTTATCGGTGTTCTATAACAAAAACAACATTGAATACAATGACATTCAATTAAGCAACAATTCTATTATAAGTAAACTAATCTATCGAAATTTGTTATATCGCGATGAACTAGTTTATTTGTGGCCTAAAATTAAAAATTAATAAAATTGGCGTAGTTTGATAGGAAAACATACAATTTTACTTCATAATACTTTTCGCAACTGAAACTTGGTTCATACGACGAAATTACACTTCTTGGCCGAATTAGCAAATAATAATAAACTATATACCATATAAGACATAAATTGTGAACTAAAAAGCTTTACAGAAAAGACTCATAAGAGATCACTATTATTCAATAATTGTTCCAATGTTCCACCATGGCATACAATAACTATTAACAGTTGTTGAATTCTGTGTAACGCTAGCGTGTCAGTGTCATCTGGAAAGCTCCTAGAATGTTATTTTGTGTTGGTAGGTCAGTTATGTAGACTAGGTAAAGCAGCGGCCCCATGATACTATACTCCAGAATTAATTTTGAACTAAAGTGTTTGCCCATCAAGGTATTTAATAAACGAATAACGGTTTTCTAGGTAGGAATTAAGCATCAAATAATATGCCAAACCTTATTAACCGCTTACGTGATGTTCAAGAACACTGCAGAATATTATCTTTTCTTTTCAAAATCTCGTTTATTTTTGTGAACTTATTCAATATAATATGCCTATCTCAAATCTCCTTAGCGTAACATTGTAGAGCACAGTTAACTACTTTAAAGCTTTGTGTTTTGTTTCTACTATCTATGTATCTTTGGTATGAAGTGGATGACAATTTTTTTTTTGAGATTTCAAAGAGATTGATCTGTAGTTTCTACGGATTCCTCAAGTTCTTAGAATTCCGTTCCTTTTATTATTATTTAATAAAATTTCAGCTTGTGATTGGGATAGATTTCCATTTACATTTTCTAAAATTGTCCTCATGGAGATACATGTATACATGGTTCGATGCAGGCTTTCACGACCATAGTCTAAAGTAAAAGAAATTGTGACGGACAAAGCTGGCAATGATTGGGACCAAACAAGATCGAACGAGGGCATAAATCGAAACTTTGCGGTACTCGTACCTCACTATTTTTGAACCAGCGCATTATTCGTCGATAATTATGGGAGCTAGTAGGACAACGCCCCTTGTTTTACTAACTCGAATATTTCATTTAACGTGGTAATATATTAATCACTGTTTATATGATCAAACTGTTTGAACACCAAAATGTATGCAAAGGTGTGAAAAAAATAATCGATAATCCAATTTTTATTTTTTCATAAATCCTATGCGCAGATTAACTTGTTTACAGATAGGCATCACTTTGTACATACCTCAGTGTTGGTTTCGTCTGTCCACCTAACTTTAATCAAATCGTCGGTAATTTTAGCCCATAAAAAGGGTTTCTTTTTGAGCTCCTCTGTTAAATAGGGTTTGTATCGCGCTTTGTGCAGAAATTGCAATTCGATACTTGTGACCACATTTTGTTCTATTAACAAACGATTTAGTTTCTTGGTATCGTCTAATAGTAGTATCCGAAGTACACACCGAGAACATTTTATTTTCCTTGTATTAGTTAGTTAGTGATAATTTTTGCGAATGTAATAACACTATTTATGCACGTTAATTTGCAATGATTACATAAGATACAAAAATACCACAGACAAACATTTATTCTAAGAAATTCACCATAAAACTCTCTTTCTAGAGCGGTCGAAAAGAGGCTGAAGCGAAAACTCCGAAGTAATATTTATTACCTGCAATTTACAAAAATAGTTGTATTATGCAATAAAGTCGCGCTTATTTACCGAAACCTAAATATTTTCTTTGATATGTGATTTTAATGTAAATATTGGGGTTTTTTCGGGAGTATTGAGAAGATTGTATGGCCAAACGTAACCGAATGGAACCAAACACAATCGAATATATACGAACGAACCATATAAAACCGACAATTATAGCTATACGCAGTCTAACGGAATCGAATATGGCCAACAGCATTAAATAACTGAAGTAAAAGGTATCTACCACGGTTATAAAAGCCAACATTCAAGTACATTTACAACAGTTTCAGAGAAAATGTTTAATAACTATCAAAAATTAAATCAGTGATTTTGAAAAAACTTGACTAATATTATTTGGCTTTGCCTAGTGTTAAATTTGATAAAACCAGTTGAATACAATTGGTGAATTTTATTTTTCACTCACGAGCGACATTTTCCATACCCTAATATTTATTATTCATCCGCGCAAGATATATGTATTTTTTGATTATTTGTTCACGAACGATAAATATCCCAGCGAAGAACTGAAAATAAAATTCGTGAATTTTCAAGTTATTTCAATTCCTTTGACTAAATTAGTTCATGAATATTGTAAAATATATTTTTCTGAACAGAATTAAAAAAAAAATTATATTATTTTTGCACACGAGGAATATCTTTCGTCGTTCGCAAGATTTCGCTCATTAACGACAAAAGATGAAAAGAATTAATAATTTTTCGATCGCGAATGATTTGCTTTGAAGTAACATTAAATGCATATTAATTTTATGTACCGTAAATTTGCATTATGTGCAATGCACTAAAACGCAGCAGTATGTAGCTCAGACATTCTATTTATGGTAGTTCCAGCTTTCCACTAAGCAGTGCTTTCATCTGTTTTTATCCTGGAACACTTTCCTAGTATGAGGCCTTTTGATTATCGTCCCATGTCTTAATTGCTTTGCGAAAGGCTTGTTTACTGATTTTTAACCAGGTTATCTGCATATTCATTTCTTTCGATCCCTAGATTGCTTGGTGCCCATCGCAAAGTAACGTGATTATTAGATCCCAATTGCCTTAGATTATATATCAGACCAAATTCGTATGCGTTGGCCGTAATATCCTTTAGAATTGGCTGACTGTCGATGAATATATTTATAATTACGCCTAGAAGCCCTTTCTCAAGGTTATAGCAGATATCTCTGTGTTAAGTCCTATAATAATTTTTTGATGGTAATTAGACCAACTAAATTCTATGCCAACTCCCTCTATTCGCTCCTCTTTCACATTAAGGCTCACTATCCTTTCCAATGTACATTAAATGGTAATAGCAGGACTTCCAACGCTACTGTGGAACAGGTACTGATCACACATATGATGCTAAGACATGTTTCTGAATATGTTAAACCTGCTGTTGCGTAGTCCTCTGAGTTGTTCCTAGCCATGAAACCAAAGCGGTGTAGGCAATCGTGGGTCTAATTATTGCTGTGTATATGGCCAGATCGTTAAGATTCCAGTTTTTATGAAGCAACCTTCGGCATACTTCGAGCTTGGGACTTCGTTCCCTAGGTACCGGCCTAGTATTTTTCCCATTACTGGAGAGACTGATAGATCTATACGCTTTGGCTCTGCGGATGATAGCCTTCTTCTTTTAGGAATCAGAGATTGCTCTCTCAATGCTTTCAAAGAAGGTGTCTTCAAAATCATAATAGTAATAATAATAATAATATTTCTCCCCCTCGAACCGGAAGTGACACTGAATTGGTATAAGTAAGAAAAAACAAACCAACCGACCAGCATATAGATTTATAATAATCTCCATGCTCAAATAGTTTTGTTAAGAAAATTTATTCCTTTCATCGTGAACACAGTGACATCTTGATAGTGCAACGTATTGCTTATGAGAAAAAATGTTGCTGAGTGATATTGTTATTGTATTATAGATTTGCACGTACACATACAGTAGGACACAAAATTAGAATAACGCGTTGCCAATAAACAACATAAAAATTTGGAAAAGTTTTTTCCTTGTTTAGCTAATATTATTAAATGGTTACAAACTTACCTGTGTTGCTGCGGAGCATTCTAAATGTATTAAACATATACCACACCAGAGAAAATATATACTGCACATATATCCATATTTTACTAAAAAAGGTGTACCATCCATTCTTTTACCAACTCAACAATATTTACTAGCACTAACCACAATTTACCACCTTCACTTACGGAAAGTAGCTTTCATCAAGTTATTTGATTATTAACATTGACTATATTCAGGGTTCTGAAAGCATATTTAAGCAATAAAATTGTATCTTATATGCTATCATTGAGAATTCGGCTACAACTACTTTATCGATAATATTAGTTTGGCTCATTGAACTAAAATTGAAATGTTTACAACGTCAGCTTGCCGTCATTGGTTTATAATTTTTTGTGTATTACATGCATCAAATATATTACTTTAGTGGCACAAAGGAAGTGCCGTAATATACAAGCGTTACAAAAATAATTCTAAGCTGTCGCAATATTTTATCTAGAAAAACATATGGTAGGTACAGAAGCAGTCTTCGCTAAATTACAGATATACATATCTCTCCAATCTCTTGTTAAAATCGATCTCTTAAATGCGAATCCAAACAACACTTTCAAGTAATTCTATTAAAATTTGCGTGTATGGTTCGAAACTCTGCCACGGCATTACTTCCAAAATAATTACTTTGCGAAATATACTAAATAACATAACATTTACAAATTACTGTTTAATTAATCTTAATAGTACCTGAAGAATGGTTAATAGCATAAACATCCTCTTTTTATCGCATCTCACAGGTTTCATAGGAAAATTTTTTGATATACAGAATGATCCAAATTCATGGTCCATTATCCTCGTTATTATTAGTCCTAGGAAATAGTTTAAGTTGGCAAGCTAGTAGTGTTGTTTTTACAGGTTAATAAACAGTAAAATTGCACCACATTTTCACACAAAAAATCAAAACTTACTGTTTTTTTTTACTGTGTGCTGTGTTCTTTCAGTATTTGAGTATTCTTTTAATATTTGAGATAATTCAATTTCTAATATAACCCTTATAGACTATTTATGAAATTAATAACAATGGTTTCTAGTTTCTATTAAAGATACACGTAGCAGTGTAGTCTAAAATTTACAGTAGACTATTGCCAACTATTCCTGCTCACGCATTAACTTTAGAAAAGTATTGAGTATGTGCTTCAGTAATCTAGTAACAATTCTATCTCCTCCACTACCTGCAATTTCCTCGATTTACGGTTCCATCTTTCTTCCAAATTTTGTTGTGTGGTATTAACATTTGGACAAGTAAATGATCTATCAAAATACAAACAAATCGAGAGTTGCCATTCAAAGAAATTGTCGATGATGTGATTACAAAAATATCATTTTATAATTTTAAATTTTAAAAAATAAAATTGACCTATCCGAGCATTTTTTCGAAAAACAAATTGCTTCATATTTAATTAAATTATTCCATAGTTTTGCCTCGCACAGTATATTATTGCAAGACAACCATTGTTACACATAGCTGTATGATCTTTGCTCGGCAGATTAGGTATAAAAGGACAGAGTACACGTTTATATGCTTCTAAATTGCTAATGCGACCCGCTTCATATTGGGTTAAATTTTTTAGAAAATATTTTTGTTCAAAGCTGATTTTTTTAATGAACACATTTATTGTTATTTTTGCAGAACGACTGCAATCTTCTAGAAGCTGCCAGCTTAAGATTTATTCATGGATAGCATTGGCAGATTGGCGGTAAACTCGACTAATGAATAAACAATTTTCTTGTTTCTTTCTTGTTACATTTATCAGCTCTTTGGATAACTTCATACTGTCAACATAATGTAGAAAATAGTACGTAGTTGATTCTGTGATGGCAAATCGACAAAATACATATTAACAGTAGTTCAGTTTCAATTTTTTTCCTAAAATTTTGGCAAAAATTCAGAACCAACATATTTTCTTAAACCGAAATATATAATCTTTCACTTATTACGCATATCTCGGTAGCAGAGGAACCCTTATAATTTTGAAACTTTTTATTTTAATATAATAGCTTTTACCTTAGAATTTAAGAAGAATTAAAAAAAAAAAAACATAATTTTGCACAGCTACGAACTTATCTGACACCTTGTATGTTACAATTTAATTTTAAACCGCGTCTCCACTCGTACCTGAAAGACACTCTGCGGAGACGACTCATCCTGTATAACAAGTTAATTTTGCATTGTATATTTACATACATAAGACGTAGCCAAAAAGATCTGTTTCATTTTAATTGGCTTGATTCATATTTATAAAAATGTTATCTGCGTCGTGTTATATTGTTACGTAACACATTTCGTTCAGTACTCGTACATCCAGTTTTTGTATACACACTAACAAATTACGACGAAAGCAATTTACATTTACTGAATAAAGATGGTTAAAAACCTATAAAAAGTTTGATTCAAATTATAGTCGGACAAAGGTCGGACGAAGGAGATCCTGGCCGAAATTTAAACGGGGCAACCGTTGTAAATGAGCAACCCCACATTTCTCTGAGCGGTCCTGAATCAAGTTAAAAGAAATTTCAAAGTTTTGCAAAGCTCTCGTCTGGTTGAATGTAGATATCAGATAATTTTAAACTTGAAAACAAAAAAAGAAGGTAACAATGCAGGCTAAATTAAAAAAAAACATATATTTGTAGTTAAGATTTTAGTCCATATAACAGGAACGTGTCTATCTCAATTAATTCTGTCAAGTTTCTCTGTAAGAATGTTTTACGTTAGATTGTAAGAATTAAATGTTTGCAAAATATGTGGATTTATACACTATAAGTTACAATTACTTTAAATATTAATGTTATTAACTTCCAGATAGACAAAGTTCACAAAGATTTCCAGTGCAAGGAAATCTATACCACTATAAAGGTGTTTTGAAGATCCGATGCAGCTACTGATGCAAAATTTAAAAAATATGGAAGAAATTCATGTAACCTTTGCGAGATAATCTTAACAAAACTCGATTTTTAGTTCTACTTATTTAAAATCGATAAACATTTCCCCAGCTTTCTTCTTTAAAACGAAGAAAGCGTCTATCGTGTTAACCATTTCAATGGAACAGTAATACCAACGGAATAACATATTTGTCAAAGTAACAGCATACATTGAACCGCAGTTAAATAAATGGCAAAGAGAAATATATTTGCTACAAATGTAGGAAGTTCTTTAAAAGAAGAGCTATATTATTGAATCGAACCTATTGCGTATATTAATTCAAAAAGGTATATTTTCAAATCAAAGTATTAGCATTTTTTGTTTTAAGGGATTATATGTTTGAATTAAATAAATTTGTAAAAAAATTATTTCTGTAACATTTAAAATTACGCTTTGATTGACCGAATGTATATATTTGTTTGTGCCAAGAACTTTTTTCGTCTATGTAACGTTTACATAACAACAAATTTGTACCGCAAGCAGGTTGGTGATCTGTATTTCCTAATCGGGATGATGAAGGCCTTTTTTACAATAATAAGATAAGTAAACCTAGCGGTAAGATAACATAATTCCCAGAAAACGTCTTCATCGCGAAAGAAAATTCCTTTCATTACATTAGAAGATATCGCAAATTTAATCTTATCCATACATTTTTATCTGTCGCGATTAAAGTTTTATTGAATCCTATGCATGCTCACGATATTGATATTGTATTTTATACATATTAAGGTCAACAAATAACGATAATTTAAGAATTATATTCCTATGTGATGATTCGGTTTCACAAAGAGGCTTATCAGTTTTCTACAAAAACGAATGCATGCATCAGGTGGCAGCAGATCAAGTAAATGATATGGGTACTTAAGGTCCGTTGCACAAGAAATTATTCCAAAATGTTCATTAAGTAAGGTTGTGCTGCGTGGCTTCTTGCATCATCCTGTTGTCATTGCCTATTCACCTGCCAATTTCGAACGCAGTGAAAAATTCGTAAATCTCTCACGAAAAGGGTAATTATGTTCTGTCTGTAAAGCTCTTGGTTGAATAAAAATCAACATGGCTATATTTCCGAGAAAACTATTAGAACGGCATTATTTAAATATACAGAGTGGATACTATCTCAATTAGGAAATAATTCAGTATATGATATTTTTCTAAACCTATTAAAAACGTTTGACACAATATCTTCATTCTGCTTGCGAAGTTGGAACGTTATGGTATCATAGGCGAGCTGATGATTGCTCAGATCATATCTCACTGATGGAAAACAAACTGTTAATCTATACGCTATTAGTGATTCAGAGAAGAGAAATATTGGCGGACCGCAAGGTAGTATCCTGGGTCCTCTATTATTTCTAAATGTTATTAGCGATGTGTTTGAAAATATTTCCAACAACATTGTGTATTATCCAGATGATATAAACTTGAGTTTAACTCGAAACGGCTCAATATTGTGAATTGTACGAAACAATCATTTCAGCTAAATCTTTCACAGATTACTAAAAATCAAACGCGTGGCATTTTTTTCAAATACAGTGAAGGTCTGAAACTCCGGGTAATAGGCAGATATATAGACTCCTTTCGCATTAAAAACATCTAAAGAAAATTTTACAACTATGGAAACAATGTATCATGTCAATCATTAGATACGGAATCACATCATGGGGATGTTCGTCGAATGCGGAACGTGTGTTTATTTTACAGAAACGAGCTGCGCAGTCTGTTCTCTTCGATCGGTATTCAAAGCGAATAGTTTACTCATATTATTCGGAATTTATGTATAGAACCGTGCTATTTTTAATTTTGAAAACAAAATAAACTTTAAAGAGTATAAAAAAATGAGGACGGCACTATGTTCAAAGCTAATTATAATACTCCAAAGTACAGATTGATAAAATTTACAGAAGGTATACAATGCAAACGCATAATACTCTTTAACAAATATAAAGTCTGAGAGAAATTTTAGCAATTTTAATATATATGTGATGTTGAATCATAATCGTTGAAAGCATACATTAATTATTGAATTTAGCATTAAATTATTTTAAACAGAAGCAAAACATCCTGTTCCTCAAATAAAATCATTATTTTGCAATCTATATTCGATGTTTTGCGTTAAAGGGAGCTCAAAATATTTTGATATTATCGAACTTTACAACATAATTAAAGGAAGCTGATTTACTTTATCAAATCAAAGATATATAAAATGTATTCCGGGCGGAATATCCCACTCTTGCAAACACTCTTATTTTTTTGACAACTTTAAATGGTTCTTGATTAATAATTTTGTTTATTTTCAAACTTGTGAAAAAAATTTAAAAAATACGGAATTCTTTTTAAGTAAGCTACCATATTACTAATTCGTACTTGTAACGTTATTAAATAAGCTTATTCCTAATCTGATGAAGTTTAAATAAAAATTGAAGGAAATAATTCCTCAATAGAGATAAATTAAAATGTACACTCGATAAACTGGAGATAATTTAATAATGATTATGTATACAATTAAATCTTGTATATCAACTATTTTTTTTTTTAATTTGAGAATAAAAATCATTTTAAATTTCATTTACAAGTGAAATATAATGATACTCTGCTAAGAATTGAATTCACATTTTTTAATTTTTATAACGCCCTGTATGTTTTTTCGTAAGTTTGACCACTGTATTCAATCGATCCAAATAAGAATAATAGTTGAACAGAAATAACTTTTTTTAAATAAAAAAATATACTTTACAGGAGTGTGGTACTCCACACTCCACACTACAGGGACACTTTATATGTACCAAAGAGAGAACTACATGAAATGAAATATTTACGAACAATTATTAAAATTTCAAAACACATACAGAATATGCTATAAATAAGACATCAACGATTCTGATTTCAAGTAAATTATTTATATTATATTTTAAATGTAATCTTTACACTCTTATTGAAATTATGAATAGTAGACCCAGTAAATTCAATGAGCTACAGAAAGAGTGCCTTTGTAAAGGTCATGTATTTATTCTTTTTTAGTTGAAGCTGAAGGGTATGCAAAAGTCTACCAACTACAGAATTACAAGAAAACTATAAATCATTTTTATATGTTCAGGTATTCAGAAATATTTTTGCAGGTAGCCAAATATATAACTTAATTTTTGAATCTATGAAAATAATATTACCTATGCTAAGAACACTTTTATTTTAAGCTTGAGGTACATATTGTAGTGTGGCTTCTAAAGTATGCTCATCTCACATACGGATAGAAGCGTTTTTAGAAAATATAGACCATTGCAGTTCAAATCCATTTCCGGTGTTATCGGAAGTATCGACAACCTTTTTGTTTTAAAAAGAACACCCTACCCATATATTTTTACGTTTTTTGGAAAGACAATCGAAAGTCGAATCCAACAATGTATCTTATACTTTAGCTTAAGAAATATTTGATTAAGATATGTAGCAATCTCTTTTCGTTGTTACGCAAACTTGGCTAGGAAAATGCACTAAATTTTCTTCTGGAGCGCATTTTTCATATTTTCCTTCTTTGTTCTTAGTGTCATTTTTACTTATTTCAATCTATTACAATCATTGTCACTTCTTCATTTTATCGAACTTTGTTTATTAGTTTTATTAATTAGTTATGATAGCTTATTTTAAATTTATCGGATTTTGTCCCAGGCTTTTTATATTGTTTTTTTTTTTTTTGAGGAAGATTACTGAGTCAACTTCAATATTATTAAATCTAGCAGTAATTATCAAATTATTTGCCGTAATTGCACAACAATTGCCCTTTAAATCTTATTATCATTTGTCAAACCAGTTCATTCAGCAAATTTTATCCTACTTATCCTGTCTTACTTAGCGCAAAGTTCAAATATTTCCGGCTGTACAAGATCAGCATTCATTCATGATACTTTTTATCAAATTCACCGAATATTAAAATCGCTTAAACCCAGGAGTAGGTCATTGTAAAATCAACAATTTAAAAACAAATATGAGCTCATTTTATATCAAAAACTGACAAACTTAAACAAATCTATCGAAATTAATTAATTGCAATAAATGTCGATAAAGTAAAGAAATAACAACAATTAGCAAAACAAGTAAAAATAAGTGGAAATAATAATAAATAATAAGGATAATTTACTTACGTTTTTAGAATTGAAATTTGTCAGTTTGGCTATTATTATGATCACGTAGGAAGAAATTTTTGGCTTTTTTCTAGCCAACTTTGCATAACAACAGGACTAAATTCCCAAAACATTTATTCTTGCATACTGCACTATTTCGCAAGCTAGAGTGTTACTTTTACGGTATCGTTGGATTCGTCTTTCATTTGCTTTTCCAAAGACGCAAAAATTTATATCGTCTTCTACTTATAATAAGAAAGTTGGCATCAATCTGGGCGATACTGGAAATGCCAATAACGACAATAGTTAACTTATAAAAAATAGAAATCGAATTTTTTTCTAAAAATGTTAGCTTCTGTCGTTCAAGAATTAATACATAACCATATACACGACTAGTTTATTTACTCAAATTGTTTTTCGTTTTTATTATATACGCACTTTTCAATTTAATTACGAAATTATGGCCTTTAATGTTTATAATAAACGGGAATAAAAACTAATATAACGCAGCTGACATCACGCGCGACTTGAGCTTGAGCAAATTGCTCGAATGTTACAAATCGTCGCTTCTTTAAACGCGTTGCTGACCATTTTTCAAACATATAGCAATCTGATCGAATAAAATAAAATTTGCTTGGCACTACACACATAAAAGAATTTTTCTGTGTGCAAAAAAACAACAATTTTCTTTCTCTTGAAATATAAGCGTGTTAAGCTAAATTTGATATTAGAAGGGCAATATATTTATATTTAGGCATTTATATTTATTAAGATGCAACATGCAAAGCATTTCAATTAGTTCAATGAGTTCTGTAGTTATACATAATAGTTCAGAAAGTATACACATTTTATATAAGAGCACGCCAACGTCAATATACTCACATTTTTGCAGTTATCCGGATTATTATGTTTACATTCATAACTTTGTGTAACCTAATTATATATATATATATATATATAATTAACGATTGCAATTGCAACAGGTATGATTGCTTTCAGAAACCTAAACCATCTAGCTGAAGGTGATCAAATTGAAACGTACACTTATTAGTTAGTTATGAAATTAATTAGCAAAGCACGGTAAATATCATCACGCGCACGCACTCGACATGTCGATAGCCGGCAAGTATTAAACTAAATTTGATTAGTAAAGCTATCCATATAGACCGCAGACTTATCTAATGATAAGTGAAAAATTGATTCAAATTAACTGACTACTAGGTAAACAAGGGTAGGTGAAGTAGCGTTTATTTAATATATATATACATACACGTATGTACATATACATAAATCCTATCCTGTTGCAAATAAATTATCGTTGGGCGGATCTCATTCTTATAATGTAATGTTTGGATATCGCGTTTCAAATAACAATTTCGCCAAATAATCTTGAGGGTAGATTCACGCAGAGAAAAAAGAAGTTCTCAGATCAAATAAATGTACATTCAGTCAACCGAATTGTAATTTTGAATGTCGGCAAGGTTATATATTTTCTTTAATTAAAAAAATAATTTTTTTGACAAATTTATTTGATTCAAACATATGTATAATCCCCCGAAACAAATAATCTTAAGGCTTTGATTTGAAAATATATCTATTTGATTTAATATACATATATTTGATTCGACAACATAGTTTCTTCTTTTAAACAACTTTCTCAGTTTGTAGCAAATATATTTTTCTTTGCCATTTGTTTAACTTTATTTAACTACATATGTATGTTGTTAGCTGTTAACACGAGAGGTGCTTTCTTCTTTTATAGAGAAGAAAGCATCTATTTATGAGCACATAGGGTAACAATGTAGTAAAAATAAACAATCTTTGGAAAAACAAGTTTATTAACATTGTGGACAAAATAAATCTTCAATTCACCTCAGCCGGTAGGCAACAGGAAGCCCTTCTCATGAAACGAATGAGCGCGAGTGTATTTAGTCGCTGCAAAAATTGAATCGTTTCCTCTATCTTGTCCAATGCTGATCTTGGCTAAGTCAAAACTATAACCTGACTTGAACAATATTAACCCTCGAACAACAAGGTTATTTTTCTGAAATAAGGCGTGTTAACCGAGCGTTTCTCTCTCTATATTCAAAGATGCCATTTTAATTGTTGATAAATAAAATAATAATACAATTTTTCGAAATATTTTTTATATTTTAATAAAAATATTAACGTACTTAGAGATAAATAATGAAGTTTAAATGTAAATCACCATCGGGTCGCTGGCGTTACATTTTCCCCCTAATAATGTAAATCATGAATGCGACTCATGGTGTGTGTATGCATTGCAATTTCTCTTGTTTAAACCTGTAATTTTATATGGTTATATTAGTTAATCAATTTCAAAATTATATATGAACGATTGTGCTTAGTTCCGTAGTTACATTTACAGAGTGATTATTAAATTTGATATCCCGGTAAGAAGATACTTTTAAGTTAATTTCGATACATCCACGTGGTCTACTCGTTTTTATAGACCGTTTACATCTGTTTTTGCAATCTTTTTTTTTTGGTTTGTTTATATGCTTGCGTTAGGATCTATATTTTTCTTGTTTAACCCTTTATTGACATCCAATAATCTACATATATATTGTTTACGTATTGATATATCCTACTGTTCATTGTTCCTTAATCCTTTCCGCGGCCGTCTTGTTTGTCTGAAAGTCAACGGCTATCGGCCCGGCCGTTGTGAAAAGTGTCCTCGTTTTATACGTAGATGTCTTTATTCTCAAGATGTCATGCATGAAATGCAATATATTAATTAATGAAAAATTAGATAAATTTATAAAATGCGATGGGTGTAATCGATCGATCCATGTTGCCTGTTCTGAACTGACGGATGCTGAAATTAAATGTTTTACCTTACGCCCGAGCTCCAGGCGCAGAATAAAGTACATTTGCATTGAGTGTGAGCAGGGGGTTCACCAAATTCCCAAGCTAATCACTCTAATTAATGACCTCAAGGAAGAGATTAGAAACATGAAAGACAAGTATGCACAATTATCCAGTAGTAGTGGATCAACAACGTCTTCTGGCTCATTAGTAACAGAAGAAATTATTAGTGAGGCTCATGAAAGAAATAAGCGTTCGCAGAATATTATTGTATACGGTAGTCTTGAGGGTGCTAAATCCAAACATGAACAAACTCAGGGGGATACTGCTACAATTCAAACTTTGCTTAAGGAAGTGGTGTGGATTGTGATGGGATTAAACCTAACCGCGTCGGAAGATTCGACGCTAGTAAGCTATGCAAGCGTCCCATTCGTGTACGTCTGGCTTCGACTGAAGATGTATTTACTGTTCTACGTAAATTTAAGAAAATTAAAAGTAATCCACAATTCTCTCACCTATCTGTATCAACAGATCGTACGCCGAAACAAATAGCCTTCTTTAAAGCAGTAAAATCCGAATTAAATAATCGTGTTGCTAATGGTGAAACTAACTTGAGAATTAGGTACAGAAATGGTATTCCCAC
Organism: Oryctes borbonicus; assembly: GCA_902654985.2. NCBI lineage: Eukaryota > Metazoa > Arthropoda > Insecta > Coleoptera > Scarabaeidae > Oryctes > Oryctes borbonicus. The sequence continues at coordinate 3,918,936 of LR736876.1, forward strand.
TATTGTTACAACGAATTCGGAAAACTAATATGTCCCAACAGTCACTGTGCCCCTTGTAAAATTTACTACCAGAACGTAAGAGGTTTGAACACAAAAACCCATATATTCTTTAACAATTTATTAAATATTTCTGCTGATATTATATTTATTACAGAAACCTGGCTAAATGGTTCAGTATATGATAATGAACTTTTTACTGGAAATTATAATGTTATCCGTAAGGACAGAGATTTTAATATTGTTCGTCGTACCAGAGGCGGCGGTGTCTTAATAGCACTACAACATAACATTTCTTTTGATGTGGTTGATACAGTTCATATAAATGCTTCGGTGCCTATTATAGACTTGGTAGTTTGCAGGTGTTTACTTAATAATATGTATCTTCACATTGCGCTTGTTTACGTTCCTCCTGATACGCCCACTGATGATTTGGATATATTTACATCTGCTTTAGAAGTTATTTTGGTGAATACCACATTTATCTTAGTTGGCGATTTTAATCTGCCAGATTTATCTTGTTCTGTTGATCGATACTGCAGTAAAACTAAAATTATTCAACATTTTCTACAATTGACAAATGCTAAACAATATAACACGATTAAAAATAGTGATGGGAAAATATTAGATTTGATTATTTCTAACAGTGATCTTAACTTTGAAATTGAACAGTCTGAGAGTTCTCTTGTACCTGACGATCCTTACCATCCTAGTCTCGAAGCTACGCTATACATCTTACACTCTGACTCGCAACATCGTTTTCCATCCTCAAGTAATCCGCGATACAATTTCTTTAAAGCAGATTATGTGTCATTATACAATCACCTTTTGGAACGTGATTGGTTCTTTTTGCTAAATTACACTGAGGTGGATGATGCCGTAGATGCCTTCTACGCTGCATTATATTCCATTATCGATATCTACGTTCCGCGAAAGGGAAAATCAAATTCTATCTACCCACCATGGTTTTCATCTGAAATTATAAGAAACCTCAAAAATAAGAATTACTATCATAACAAATGGATGAAAACAAAGAACGTGGTTTTTTATCGTGAATTCAAACGGCTCAGAACTCTAGTTAAATGGCAAATAGATCAAAGTTATATTTCTTACCTTAATAATATGGAAGAATCGATTAAAACTGATTCATCTAACTTATGGACCTTTCTTCGCTCAAAGAGGCGTTCTACTAGGATACCGGGTAACATGAAAGATAATGTTGATAATAATTACGTTGATCCCCTTGACATTGTCAATGCTTTCGCGAATTGTTTTTCCTCTGCGTATACAACTTCTCCTTCAATCGCCACTGGTCTTGTAACTATGCAAAATCCTTTACCATACTCTTTTTCAAGCGTAACTGAGGATGAGTTAATTAAACATATGGCGACACTGCCCAACAAATTCACAACAGGACATGACCTTATACCCAGCTTCTTAGTTCGAGATTGTAGATATGTGTTTGCGTATCCTCTGAAAATAATTATTAATTTAGCCATATCCACTTGTGTGTTTCCCAATAAATGGAAAATTACTAGAATTGTGCCGGTGCATAAGAAGGGTGACCGTACACTTCTTTCCAACTACAGACCCATCTCAATAATATCAAACTTTGCTAAACTATTTGAAAAAGTTCTGTATCTTAGTATATATACGAGTACACGCTCTTTTATTTCGAATGACCAGCATGGCTTTGTGACGGGTAGGTCAACTGTTACCAATTTAGCTTCGGTGACTCAGTATATATGCGAGGTATTGGACAGACGTGGACAGGTCGACGTGATTTACACAGACCTTTCAAAAGCATTTGATTTAATGGATCATGAGGTTCTTCTCTCTAAATTGGGTTCGTTCGGCTTTGTCCCTGCTGTTTTTAATTTAATGCAATCATACCTGAAAGGAAGGAAATGTTACGTAAGTTACAATGGCTTCTCTTCCAATGAATTCATACTGTCTTCCGGCGTCCCTCAAGGATCAAACCTAGGCCCTTTGCTTTTCATTTTATTCATAAATGATTTGCTACTCCAACTTGACTGTCCTGTTCTTGGATATGCCGATGATATAAAAATATACTTTTAATCACTTCGGCATTGGATGTAGATAGGCTTCAGCATAATCTAGATATGATGACTGCATGGTGTCAAAACTTTAAGCTTAAGCTAAATACTGAAAAGTGTTGTGTGGTTAGTTATACTCGCTCGATTTCTTCAGTTACCTCATCTTACATTATTATCGGAAATCCACTTTCTGCTAAAACAGAATATAAAGATCTAGGAGTTATTTATGATGCTGGCCTTACTTTCAAATTTCATATTGAAAATATTTGTGCGGAGGTATTTAAGTCGCTGGGGTTTATTATGCGAGTCTCAAAATACTTCAGGGACATGTCTTTGTTAAAGTCACTGTACTACTCTTTTGTATTGAGTAAGCTGGAATATGCATCCTTAATTTGGTACACGATCTATGCATGTGATTCATTAATGTTGGACCGCATTCATCGGAAATTTTTTAAATTCCTTTCATATAAAGCTGATGGTGTTTATCCTGAAAGAGGTATTGCTCAGGAAGAATTGTTGGAGCGTCACCAAATGTCGTCCTTGGCTGAAAGAAGAGATACCATCTGCACACGATTTTTGCGCAAACTTGTGAACAACAGTATCGACTGCCCTTACCTACTTGCACGGATGACTTTTTTGGTTCCACGGATCAACTCCAGGCACAATAGCACATTTCTTACCCCTTTCGGAAGAACAAATATTATGAAGAGAGCGCCTACGTATACCCTATCACGTCTGGCTAGTAATCTAGAGGATATATTTGTAATGAAGAAGTGAGGTCCAACGATGTGGATGCATAATGGTTTACGTTTATGTGTATTTTTTTTTTTTCTTTTTTTTTTTCCTTGCTTATTTTTTAGTTATTTATATTTTGTTGTACATACACCTACATTTACTTTTATTGTAATTATCCTGTAATTGGGCTTTGCCTGTTGGGTAATATATGACTATTATTATTATTATTATTATTATTATTATAAATATATCCTATCCAAAAAAATCGTCAAAGCCTTTGTTTAATATCCCAAACGGTAAAAAAGGTTTCGTTTTACTTTATCCCTAAGGAGTCTAATGGTGTTAAGGTTGCAAAGAATATAATTTTATATCTATAACGGTTAATATGTTGTTAGTAATATGTTAACATTATTTCGTAATTATGAATTCTTCCAAACAGAGTTAAAATAATACCAATGAATTTGGTATCTTTTTTTCTGGGTAGAACTTCGCACGCAGTAAGAGTTTAATACTACGGGGATGGTAGGAACATTATTTATAGTTTCCATTCGACACTAGAAACTAGTGAGACGAAATGCATGAACGTGTTGTGAGAGTGGAATATCAAAATAGATAGAATTGAGTTAAGATAGCCCCCATCCGCTTTGTATTATTCTGGAACAAATTCCTGCAACAGTAGCCGGTATCATCCTTCTAAAACTCCTTTAATCATCTACAGATTTTACCTCGCGAAGGTATCCGAAATTGTGAGTTTTTCTACTACAGCGAAAAAAAATTAGCATCAAACTGGGAAATTTGTTGGTAAATTCTAATATCTAAGTATTAAGTATATGTCAGTATATGAGTGAAATATTTTAACATCGAAGCGGATAAGATCTGGTTCACAGAGGAGATAATAACATCGAAGGACAAAGATTTTTCACTATTTTTAAGAAATTCAATCAGCACCGGTACGGAAAACTTAAGACCGAAACGGAAAAATTCTTCGTCATTGGGCCAAAACGGGGGAATTTTTGGTCCTGGAAGAAAAACTCTAACTTCGCAATGAAGAATTTTTTCACCGCGAAGAAAACATTGTATTACCTGTCACCGAGGCGGGGTAATTTCGCGAATCGCGAATTTACATTACGTTACATTACACATACACAGTCAAAAATCGATTGTCAAAATTAACACTCAAAAGTGATACATATACTTCCACACTCACGAGTGTTGCTTTACCGAGCACTTTTTCGTGTAAAAAATTGTAAAAGTGTTTCTCACGTATGTTAAATTTTCTCAAAAAGTGAATGTTAAATTTAACCTTCACTAGTGTTAATTTTAACACTCAATAGTGTTAATTGTCTGAACTGTCGTATTAAAATAATGTATTGGGTGTAAAATGAGTATTTTATAGTCCTTATACATACTTATTGTTTTATATTTATTATTTTTATTTATTTATTTTTATTGAAATATATTTTATCCATAAACGATATTGCAAATACACCATGCCTTATCGGAAATTAAAAAAGATCATTCCAGATATCCAGCATCCGAAAAGAACTTGTCGGTTTTGATCGAGTGTTATATCTAGTCATGCCATCTTTAATTTTACAAAAAAGCACATCCGCTTAATGATTTAATCATCACTTTAAAACGCGCTATTTCATTCATTCATCATATTTAACTGAATTTCAACTTAAAATGAGGGACTATTGCTACTGCAGCGTACACCAAACAATGATGGCTTATCATCATACACCAATCACCAATCAGTAACAGGTAAACCCAGTCACAAAATTGAAGCGGCACTAAACGTAAATTGTTACGTTCTAGTTCCGGTAGTTGTCTGCTTCGATTGGAAGAGGGAGGACCATCTGCTTTTGCTTATGTACATGTAACATATTTGCTTATTCACTTGCTTACTAAGTCGCTTTCGAAATTAAACACAGTGCGTATGGATAAAAAATAAATTTATTAAATACACAGATTATCTTGTGAGTCAAAAGTTTCGAAAATTTATAGAAATCGAAATATCTTTGGAACAACAAATCATATTAATTTGCGATTTCGACAAGTTAATAGGTGATTGTATTCATACTCTTATGGACAGATTATAATTACACCATCCTATTAAAATTAAAAGAAAACCACATAAATAAATAGGACAAAGTGACACACAACGCTTTCTTTTCATTTAGCCCATTAATCCCCACCTTATAATAGTCGCAATCACAGTCAAGTGTCGCCTTTCTTAAAAATAGAAGATTATTAAAAAAATTATAATTAAGGATTTAATAACAAATTATGCCACCTTGCGGTAACTTTAGAATCTCGTAAATATTTTTATGATCACAATTACTAGTATATTTTTTTCTCCAAGTTCTTCGACAAACGGTTACTAAGATACAGCTGTTCGCCACCCCTAATGAACCACCCGGTACATATTTGTTTTACGAACCTTATACGTTTGCATACGTACGATGATAAAATTACGGAATCATACAAAACTGAATAGCGTGACGTGTAATAACGAGATATTAAGATTAAGAGATTTGTCCGCCTACGATTCACACTAAAAGATTATCACATTTATTGGACCCCAACGGAAATAGCTCCTTTAATCTTATAAATTCCGTTAAATGAATAAATTCATAGTTAATATAAACGCCTAAGCACACAGCATTGTTTATCAGATAATATTAGACTGTTGAAATATCCTGTTGTTTTAGATAAAAGCTGTTCAATTTAAAAACAGTTTTGCCAGTTTCCTGCAATTGCTCCTATTTCTAGATGATTTTGTTAAATAAAGGAAAATAAATCAGCGGAATCAACATGCACGATCTTCCAGATAAACTTCGCTCCTGCAACATCCCGGTGGTGTTTGTATGACTGCAACAGCGAATCGTAATCTGTACTACACATCATCGACTTTGAAAGATTAGACATTTCAAGAAACCCCGTTGTACCTTTTCCATTGGTAGTTAAAGATATACATAATGCAGCTGGTGTAAGAGACGAACAAACACTTAACGTTTAACTTTAGCCTAAAGAATGAACACCACTTAGTAATAACATTCAGGTTATATTGTAAATATACCACATCCTTCCAAGATCTATATTTTTATGTCGTCGGCAGAAGCTAATACAGGAAAAGATAGAAATATTTTAATATGATCTAGTATAAGCTGTAAGCGGAAATGTAATATTAATGAAAATATTTTATTCAGATAGATCGTGCAAAGTATACACCAATAGAGCGAGATTATTTAATATCACCGTTACAAAATTCATAAATATGCCCTAGTATCACAATCTAACATTATTTTAACATATACACGGTGATTATCTTTTATTAATGAAACGTCCTGCATATTAGTACATATTTGATTTCTATTGAAGAATGTACTTTTCGAATATAAAGAGTGATCAAAATGGCTGAAAATGGCTTAATATCTCAAGAAAATAAGCGAAATTCCTCGAAATTTGATGTAGACTTAGAAAAATTTAAATTATGTTAACTGTAATTTTCTCAACATCCTGTATCTTCATTTACTTTTTAGAATAGAAAGGGGATCAGTTTTAAGATTTTTTAATGCTCCTTGAATGCTTGTGTTGTGTTTAATAAAAATGTGATAAAAACCATCCGTAAATATAAGATTTTCTTAGTGTGCTGACGCCCCACCGGCCCCACTAAGAAAATTAGATCCTAGTTGGACTCGAACACATAACGTCTAACTCTGTCTAATCGGACGCAGGGCTTCTTGCCACTGGATCACAGAGCAATAAATTAAAACAAATTAAGTCGTTAAACCAGCAAAATGCGTTGCTTAAGCGAAACTAAGAGGATTAGTTTAGGAGGCCAAACAACGTCTTCGCTGTTGGTACTACATGACTAAATTCGAACGAAAAATCAAAAGACTGAACTCCCTTCCTATTAAAAAAAAATAAAGTAAAAGTGTTAGATCTCAAAAACGAATGAAAGTACAAAGTCCGGAAAAGTAATGTAACTTAAATTCTTCTAACTCTATACCAAATTTCAAGGATTTTCGTTTATTAAATCTTAAGATATTTAGTCGTTTCCAGACTGTTTGACCTCTCTGTATAGGATTAGCTACACCTAAATCCGATTATTTTGAAACGCTGCTCCTTTTCCAGTGCTCTGCATGCAGGAATAATTTTAGGTTGCAGCATATTTGACCGCCGCAATATTTAAAGATGCGATCCCTGGGTTACCTTTGTGTTCAACGATTTCACATCTAGTTCATACGCCTGAATAGATATTTCTCCAAAATGTTTCATCTTCATCAGATTGAGAATTATAAAATTTGGCTAATGATTCATAATATTGAAAAAATTATGAAGTAGAAAAAAAAACTATTCAATTTTAAATAAAGGTATGTGTGTAAGCATGATGTTCTAGAAATATTATTAATTAATTCTTGTTCACATTTCTTACACTGACAATTATATCTGATATAAATAAATATTCTTGAAATGATATCTGGAGAGGAAAAATTCACAATGAATATAATTAAGCTGGTTACATACGATACAGCAGATCCGGTAGCCGAAAAAAATACCGAGAAAAGCTATAATATATCCTGCACACGCAGAGCAATTTCTCCGTATTGAAAGCATCATGGACTTACGTGTATTTCAGTTCTTATCGGCATTTTTTCGTTCGGCTAATATTAAACTTAAAGCCCATTGCTGAAATAGTCAACAACTCAACATGATGTTTTTAGAAATAACAGATAAATGGAAACGGAAATGTGATAAAACTGATACCTATAAATTTATCAGAAATCAGTACAAAAAATCGAAATATCTCAGAAGCAACTACAGGAAACGGTTTACATAATTATCGCAAATGACAGCATGAAATCAGCAAAAAAAAATATACCCACTGTCCTATTTAAAGTAATGACGAAAATGTTACTGGAAAAACAAATCTTTTTTCGTAAATATTTAGAAAACAGCTGGCTTCAGGTATGGGTAATCCAAAGAATATAGCACTGGTTTCTTCGACAGAAACCGAGTATGTGCTAATATACAAGCTGTTTCGCTAAATACAGATATTTACCTTGAATATACCAAAATAATTTTAGATTGTAGCACTAACACATTTTTATGATTTTTGTCAGTATTTTTTTTTATTACTTAAATCCATTATAAGGAGCTATGGTTAAACCTCAAACTTTCAGAATTAAATTATTACTCGATATTCATACATTTTCATTGCACCAATTCTATGAATCAGCGTAATAATAATTCATAAATATCACGAAAACAAAAAAATGTCTAAGCGAAAGCCTTTGTGGCTATCACTTCTCTTTAAAAATACTATCTAACTTATATAAATTAAAATTTATTGTAACCACCGCAATATTTAAAAACTTCCGGGTATTACGTCCTTTACGCTCTCAATTAAAATCTCTAAGGTAGTCGCGCCAAGCGTTCTTTGTCACATTTCTGTATTTCAAAACGCCTCCAATTTCATAAAATTTTGTAAACAGAAGCTCCTAAAACTACTCGCACATGACTAACGATTTCGCCGATGGCACGCAAGGAGTTCTCAGTATTCTTTTGTCGTAACAATTGCTTCACTAGTTTGGATATCCGCATGAAAAATTCCTGAAAATTAATTTTTAAACAGTTTGTGATTTTGTTCGACAAAAAGTTATTTATTTATTTTTTATTTATCGTACTAACATAAACACTAGATTGTATTTCAAATATTATGAATCGATTACATTTCATTGGCACATTTCATTGGAAGTAACAGGTTCAGATAATCTTTTTCCCGAAACAGATAATCATGTGTGTTATCTTGCCGTCTTTACTTATGCAAGGCAGAAAAGCTCAAACGTCTGCCCAAATGCATATTCAATACTTACAACAACGTGAAATCTGCGACGGTGACAGGAAGCAACAGGTTCAGATAATCTTTTTCTCGAAACAGATAATCATGTGTGTTATCTTGCCGTCTTTACCTAAGCAAGGCAGAAAAGCTCAAACGACTGCCCAAATGCATATTCAATACTTACAACAACGTTAAATTTGCGGCGGTGATCGGAAGTAACAGGCTCAGATAATCTTTTTCCCAAAACAGATAATCATGTGTGTTATCTTCCCGTCTTTACCTATGCAATGCAGAAAATATGAAATGACCGCCCAATAAAAATTAGAGCCTCGATATAGTTTAACGAAATAAAAAAAAATGTAAATGTAAAGATGAACCTACACTACGTAAACCCTTTATTATTGTATACGAGGACACTGCGAAAAGTTTCCAGAAAGAAGTAAGTGCATTTTTGGCGAATCCATTCTGAGCGCAAATCTATACACTTTTCTCAGCCACGCTGCCGTCTCTTTAATCCGTCCGAATATCGACTTATATCACTTAAACTGCTTCGACGGAGCTTTGGAAATATTCATTCAAATGTTTTTGATCCTTCACCCAATGCACAGTTAGCTTTTCCATGCACAAATTTTCAGTCAACATGTGACAAACATGTTCTTTCGAAATACCTACCGCCTCTACTATCTCTCTAATTTCCGCTAACTATCTTTCCTAGTGTTTGAGATGATTTGAGACTTTTGCAAAAAGTCACTTTTTCTTTAACGATGCACGCTTTACACGCTAAAACGGTGATTCGACTGAGTATTTCTTGGAGTTTTCGGAAGTACATCAAAGAATTTTTATATCAACCAAGTTCTGCAAGATGGTCTTTGATATTGTTACCAAGTGTGATTTTTTTTTTTAATGAAGCACCCTGTACATTTTTATAAAATATAACAAACATAACTTAAGATGCACCCCCCTTTAGTAAATTATAAACGAAACTATGCAGATAAGTTTTTCATATAAAGACATGCTACCTTTTTTTATATCTATTAAAAGTAACCATCATTTTCATACATGCGTTGGCTAGTATAAGTTATTTAGCACGTATATATTCACAATTTAGTTAAGTAGAAGTGTTTATAAAAAAACTTTCTGGATGAATTTCTTAAAGCAATATGTAACTCAAATATTTATGAAAAAATTAGCACCTATTAGGCAATATATGCGCATATATGTATTTTGAATAGACTGTAGACATTCTTACTATTGACAATAGTGTATATAAAGCTTTTATGTCTAAAATTAAATCTTTCAAAATTGTGAAAAATACGCAGGATGATCCATTTTAAAAAATAAAAAAATGTTCATTTTTATGAAAATGCCGTTACTCAATCGTTTTTTCTATTAACTGCACATTAACCAGCACCAAAAATATTATTAGTTTACTCATTTAACCGATTTCGAAGGACCAAAAGTAAGGGAAATATCAATAATTTCGTTAATTTGGATCACTCTACATGCCTAGATTTTTCGTATTGATAATAGTAGAGGACACAAATGTATGTCAATATTTTCATAAGGTATTATAAGTGTCAGGATCTATATATATGATTTATAATATAGCAGATAATGTTAAGTGTATATATGTATATGAGATTATGCTTTTGTGAATAGAAATTTTTCAAAACAGATTCTTTTCTCGTTACAAGGAAAGAGGTTATTGAAACAAATCAGGAGCAGACTTTATAATCCATGTTGTTAATTTTTTTTTATTTTATTTTTATAAACAAATAAAAACTGTTCGTGGAAAAAAATGAGAAAATAATTTTGGCAAACAGTGTAACTAAAATCACATAATCATTGTGTCTATAATGCCAAAAATCTATTTTTCAAAATAAACTCAAAAATGTGCTGGACAAACTGTACTTTGTTGAGCTGCTAAATAAACTTGAGTGACTTGGTGCGATGGAAGTGTTACAATAAATAAAAATAATAAATTTATTTTATGGACAAAATAGAACCTATAATATTTTTTTTCGTTTTCGACTGCTACGACCAGCATCCCCAACCACATGCTTTCTGATTTTCCAACTTACTTTCAAAAAACTTAAAAAACGACAATACAAAACTATCTTTACCCTGACACGAATTGCTGTTTATCTTTATTCATTACACAAAATAATGTTAGTCTTTCAACGTTGCAACATGCTGTTTCACACAGTAAAAAATGCATTTTACTGCACAAGATTATAACCCTTCATTATCGTACCAGCTTTGCTTGAAAATTTTCAATTTTAACCAAAATAAACTTAGAGCATCTGATCCTCAATCGCCGAGCATGAATTACGAAACTAGACTACTTTTTATGTCGAAGGAATGCTATTACGACAAAAAAAGCGATGAGCCAACAAATTCGAACATGAATGAAAGATTTTCAACCAGAACTCCCGAGTCAAGTTGTTACTCTGTAAACAAATTGAGATATAAATGGTCGTACATCCGCACATCTTTTAATAACCGCTTTTTTTCTGTTTATCGATGTATCTGTCGAAAAAAGCTATCTCCTAGGCCATTCGTAATTTAAATGGGTGTCATGGTATGGTTATTTTAAAAACCGTTTATTTTGCATGCTTTCGGTCTATTTTGAGATTGGTATAATTCATTAGGGGCAGACTGCTGGAATGCAAAGAATTTTTATACAGCAGGAGCGCGTAGAAGCATGGGGGAACTTTCATTGCTGATCGATTCGTACAGGCGAGCTTTTACTAATTTATATATTCGTTCAGTTCCACCAACATAAATATGAAATCTTGTATTTCTCAAAGAGAACCCTAAGAACATGTAATTGCATTATATCAAAAGGCTGTGCGATGTAATGTATCTAAATTATATAATAGCTTGCCACAGGAGTGTTAGACGAGTTCTTCTCATCAAGCTATAAATAAAGCAATAAATCGTGTTTGTTGACTCGTTTTGTTAAAGCAACAAAAAATATTATATTATCCAATAAATTTATTAGAACAATGAACTACGTTTATCAAATTTTAATCTGTTTTTCAATGTAATAAACACCCGTTTATTGACTTATTTTGTGAGAAACCAAGCAAACCTCAAGGATTTTTCATTAGACATGTATTCATTATATCAATAAATCCATTTATTGTGTATAGTGTATATATGAAAGTTTATGTTCATCTGTATAATAAACAGCCGTTTATTAAAATGATAAACATGCTCCTATAACTTTTAGGTTGTGCCTTAGAACTTAAGAAGACTATGAACTCAACTTCGTTTAAAACCCCGGAAATTAATCCAATTAGAGTTGAAATTTTGGAGACTTTTGTATGACCAGCAATAAGAAACGAAAGTGAAATTATTTCAGAAATTTTGAGAGAGTGGGGGGGCATGACACCTCCCTACCCTTCTCTGGGTACGTTCATGGGCACTAACCAATTTTGCTACGTAAGCCTAAAACATTTTTAATGTCTTTCGTCTCGAAGTATTTTGGAAATTTTATTCTCCATTTTGATGTAAGACAATTTCTTTTTTTTCCTGTAAGTTTCTAGTATCAAAAGTCACTTTGCTGAGCTTCCATTTTCAAACACTTAACTTTACTATTTCCAAGATTTAAACGGTTGTTCCATTCTTCTTCCAGCCATTGATCCACGAAGTAATCCCAGCTTGCTATTTCTAGGATAACATTTTTGTATTCGTTTATATCTTCGACCGGAAGATAAACAGGATTTGTAGTCTTATTTCGTCGTTGTTTCTGTACTGCGTAGTTAAGCCCAATTCTTAAAGATTCCCTCAAATACCCGAAAAGTGTACAGTTCATTTCAAACAAACATACTTTATATAACAAATTTGATGGTTTCACAGAAAAAAAATTAGTTAATAATGGTGATACTGGAAATACTGGAATGACGAAACGTTTTACATTCGTACACAAACTCTACGTAAATATCGCAATCGCAGACAGGAAGAGGTAGGCCGCTTTATGTAGCGGTTATTTTTGTGTAATGCATAGATAAACATATTTCGGAACACTGTACACAAGTTGCTATTGAAAATTTTAACATTTCAGAATGACTTGTTAAAGATGGTGATTTAGTAAAAAAGAACAAAGAATTCAAAATTATTCAAAAAATTTGGTCAAGAAGACCATAAGACAATGAGAAACGAAAGTGAAATTATTTTCACAGATTTAGTGGAGAGCCATGGCCCCACACTATCTGCCTCCGGTTACGTCCAGGGTATTTTTAGTTCTAATTGGTTCCATTAAAACATAGATAGTTAGTACAAAACGGCGGATAACTATGACGTCATATAGGTACCGGCAGTCACAAACGTCCAAATTTATATTAGTTTATTGGAGGCAGCCAGAAAGTTCATTTATTAAAGACAGTGTATTAAGTTATATAAAAAAAAATATATTTGCAATAAGGGTACAATTTAATCGTATTTATATGTAATATTTTGCCTATACCATACTATCAAAGAAAAATTCGAATGCTTTATTCATTTGGAATCATTACGTCTCTGTCATAAGTTAAATTTAGCTTATTACGTCCCTGCACTACATCAAAATGGCGGCTCCCATGCGATCCGAAATTCTATATATGTATATATATGGTATTTTCCTTTGTTTACGTTGAACTAGAACAAGAGGAAATAGTCGTGCGCGGCCCTCTGTTATGTCATTGCCCGCTGCCGCTGGTAGGAATTCAAAAGTGTATGTGTATTTAGCGTTCTATCTGAAACAACAATATTAATAGCTGCTTCCGATATAACCGGATGTCTTAGATAATTGAAAGTGTTTTAGAAAGTAGGTGCTGAAAATATGAGTTCTTGTTTGTAAATTAACATGAAAATTTAATTTATTATGTAAAATATGAAGATTAGGGGATATGTTAATAAAAAAGTATTTATTTATTACATATTTTTAATGTATTGAAAATATACAATGAATGCAGAAATAATATATTCTAATAAGCTAATTCTTCGCACCCTCAGTTTATGAAACTTGAGCAAGGTTATTATACCTAGATTTAGATCTGTATACTGACATATATATTTATCTTAGTTTGCCGCTTAGAATAATTATTTAGTAAAATATATTTAATATACGTCCATACAATAATAGATATTGATGACACAAGAAAAAGCTGTAACATTTTTCATTCGTTCAAAGTGCTTCATTAAGAATTACAGATTTTCTTGTGCCACCAATATATTACAAACAATTCTTAAATAGTTTTATATATAAATAATATTAACGTCTACACAGCTGTACCTCTTTCTAAATTCTGCTTTATTTCAGCAGTATGTTCACCATAAAATCTATCTAACTTTTTATTAAATTTGGCATTTCTTTCATTAATATAGTCAATGTCTGCATCATCGTTATGTGTTCTTCTTCTACTATACTTATCACGTTTAAGGATTTGATCTTCTAAGTCTTTAACCATATTGTCAATGGCTTCAGACCTATCCTCATGCAAATCATGAATAATTACATTTTTGCCACCATAAAATAAATCACCGTATTTATCCTTCTGGTCTTGATACCGCTCCATATCTTTAGGAGGCATGTTTCTTATTAATCGTTTATATTGTCTCTCTGTTGCTGCTTCAAAGTCTGAGAAACCCATATCGGGGTTTTTCTTCTTTTTCATTTTTTCCTTCATCTCAGCTTCAATAGCTGAAATATTTAATAGTTTTATGCGATCATAGTCTAAACCTTTCTCTTCTGCTTCGGCTCTAGCTTTCTGATCATTCAATAACCATTCGGCTCGCCTTTTCCTGTTTTCGTAATTAGCGGGTAGTTTCTTACGAGCATCTTCCGCAACAACTTCTTGGTGATTGTGACTACGTGCTTCATTACGAAGATTATGCAAATTTTTTAACCTTGCCAACCTTTCTGCATGCTTTTGAGCGAATGTTTTTCCTGTTTCTATCTTTGTAGAATCCATTATATGAACTGAATTTAATATACGAGAAATACAAAGATATGTTTCAATGAAGTTGCACGGCTTTGGAACGTTAATCAACACAAGACACGAGAAATTACCTCAATGGTATCAAGTACACAACGTATGACACCCAAAGGTTATATATTTAGTTTAGTAACTTTATTATATACAGTAGGTACCAACTTTATTTCACGCACTAGCGCTTAAAATAAAATTTCAGGCACTGATTTGAATGCGTGAAGTTCCCGATTATATAGTTCTGTATTAGAATTTACATTAGAATATTCAAATTCCAAAGAATTATAAAAAAAAAACACTAAACAGTAATTAATAGAGCTGGGATTTTTCAAATTCCGCGGATAATTTATGTTGGTAGTTGCGTAAATAATTGACATATTCGTCTATTTCTTAAGATAATACAGTCGAATTTTTTTTTTGCATGAGATACCAACTTAAATTATCCGCGAAATTTAAAAAGTATCAACTCTAGTAATTAAGCTTTGTTTTAACTATATTTCCTTTGTACGAAAAAGTAGATAACGTTATTTTTCCTAAACAATGGTTTAAAAGCGAAGCCGCTTTTAAGTTGGTTTACGTATTCTTTTCCCATTTCATCTTATAGATTTTTATTATTCTTGAAGAAGTTATATTAACATTGGATTTAGTAAGTTAAATATAGTTCAGTCGGTCTCAATGAAACACCCAAATTAAATTGGAGCATTTAAATTTAGTAAATCAAACGCACAGTTGCAATCCGCAATATGACAACACTGGCAATGATTTCTGCATTGTCGGTTCGTAATGTTGCTTCAAAACAAGCCACTTCCTTATTTTTAAAAACACAGCGAATATTACATGCAAAAATGGGTGACTGGAAAACAGAAAAAGAAAAGTATTTAAAAATGAGTCCAGAAGATAAAAGAAAAGTATACTTTAAACAACGTTATTACGCCGTTAATGATATACCGACTTGGAAAGAATACGTTATGATACGGAAAAAACTGCCAGAACCAATACCAGCTTTGCCATCAAATACAATAGAACCGTCATTAAACAGTAAATTAGCCGATAAAATTTCGTTTTTTACAGGTGATATTTCTACCCTCGAGGTATGTAACCTTAATGACACCCAAGTACTTACTATCTAATATATGATTAATTACAGATCGATGTCATAGTTAATGCTGCAAATAAGGGTCTACGAGGAGGTGCCGGAGTTGATGGTGCAATTCATCGTGCAGCAGGTTGGGATCTTTTACAAAGTGAATGTCAAACGCTTAATGGATGTCCCGAAGGAGAAGCAAAATTAACCGGTGGATATAAATTACCTGCAAAGTACGTAATTCATACAGCCGGACCGCAAGGTGAAAAACCAGGATTATTACAACTATGCTATAGAAATAGTATGCGACTTATGCTGTCACATAAATTCCGTACAATTGCATTTCCATGTATATCAACAGGAGTGTATGGGTATCCCCCGCATTCAGCAGCACATGTTGCAGTCATGGAAGTCCGTAAGCAATTAGAAAAGCATCACAATGAAATAGATAGGGTTATATTTTGTTTGTTCGGTGAACTCGATGAACAAATCTACATAGGAATATTGCAGTCCTACTTTCCCATTAAGTAAATATCAGTACACTGAATACTTTAATGTATTTTTAAATTGGAAATGTGATGCTAATCTTGATAATAATGTAATCACTATATACATGGAACTTGGTTCTATAGATTATTAAAGAAAAATGTTAGTTTTGATCGTGTGTGAGATGGTGTATTAGTTTTTATCAAATCCTACAAAATGGTTTAAATTACCAAACTAGTAATGTTCTTGTCGTTGGTTAATTTAGTTGAAAGAAAAACAATTGAGCTTTTTTATAAAAGAACTAAGTAAACTATTCACTTTATTTTTGAATGGAACAATCTGTAACTTTTTTTTAATTTTTAAGGATAAATAGTGCATGTGCTTGAAGTGCCAAAAAAAATAGGTAGTATACATTTCTCTCGTATTTAATTGTTTAATGTACCTTAGATGTAAACAATAGAGTTACAACGGGATACTATAAATATTTATTACAAACGTGTATCTTTATAAACTAAAAAATACTGTAGCTTTCTAATTATTTATTTCAAGACAATAGCCAATAAACCTTTTATGTTAGAAATTAAAGTAAGTATCTCATAATTTTGAAAAATATACAAGATGTTCCGTTCAAAAAAATACCAATTTTGTTGTAAAAAGCGTTATCAGTTGTTTTTCTCCCAACTGCTTATTAATCAGCATCAAATACACTAGTTTAATTTGCCCAATTTAGCAGATTTCGTAGAACTAATAACGGCGCTAGCGATAGTGATACATTAATCTGGATCACTGTTTATACAAATAAGAACATTTATTGTTTTTTTGTGATGTGTACTTTTAAATATTTAAAATGGGTAATTTAGTTCAAAAATTCAGTTCTTCACTACTTTAAAACAATATTTTTAAAATTATTACATTTGTTGCGCGAATCTGCAAAACAATTAGTCGTTACAGAACAAAAAGCATTCTTTTTAATCATAGTAGAAAAAATCGTAATACTTTATTGCTTACACTTTGTTCATTGTCCTGTTAGAGTTGACCTAACTGTGAAAGAGTAATAAGTATTTGTAAACAAGAAATGACGTATTTAGAGTTACTATCTTGTTGATATTGAAATACATCTACTGATCAAATTTTGTACGGATTTATGGATTTGTTGTTGAGAAGTAAAGTCCAAGTGCGTTTTTTGTTCATATTCGTTTTTTTCTGATGTATATCCTACATCGCGCCTCACTTTTCCAGTCCTGCGAGACGCATTCTTTAATTTATGCTTTATCGTCTGGGAACAATACGTATTTCCAGAAATTGTTAGTTCCTTTTTTATGTACAAAGGCTAAAATTTATATGCAATTTTCGCATTAAACTACATTGTACGCAACAGAATCTCGTAACTATAAATTCCTATTTGTCGCTTTGTGTTATATTAGCGGCACATTTTTGTAGTCTTTATTTGTACGTTGTATTTATAAGTTTTGGAAATAAAAATATTATAAATGGTATAAAAAATAAATCTTTTATATTTGAACATCTAACCAGTGATGGGCGAATCGAATGAAAAAATCCTTCGGTAAGAAGAAACAAATACTCGCTCGCTTACGGAATATCAAATTCGTTTCCTCGACTTCCAGTATTTTTACTGATTGATCATTTATTAACATAAAACTATTAGTTAAGAACGCAATATTCGAAACGAAAAAAACTCGAATATTTGATGGACCTCCAGTGAGTATTGGAGATACAAGTCGCGCTGTGTACAAGGCTGAGTTTGTTTACGTATCGAAGCGATAGGTTTTTGCTGAATTGGATGTCTCTACTTCTATTTATGAAGTAGTGTTCTTCTAAGATTCGCGAATATAACCTAAACAAGGGTTAACTTAACGCATATTAATGCAAAGATATATTTATTAATTCTTCCCTACTAGGAGTCGAAACTATGTAAACCACAAACACGAAACTTGGACAATATACCATTTTTTTTTTGTGCAAGCACGTAATAATTTTTGGAAATTTAGTCCCTAAGGATGTAAAATAGGGGAAATTCATTTGGAAGTAGCGTAATTTTTTAATTTAGAAAGATGAAGTTTGGTACTTAGGCTTCCGCTTAGAAAAAAAAGAAATACTATCGAATTTCGGAACCTGCTCATGCAAAATTGCCCGCTCCAAATTTCCTCGCTTCCAAAAATGATGAAATATGTTTTTTTCTAATTGGCAGCTTGTATGTTTTGCCAATCCAGGTTTGTATTTTTTAAAAACTTCAATACGTGGTGAAAGATAGTGTGAAATTTCAGGGTAACAATGATATTCATATTTCTAAAATCGTTATTATCGTTATTAAATTGTTGTAACAATTATCTAAAGTGTCACCAAAACACACCATGTAGTATATACGTACTTACTACAACGGATCCAGTCCTGTCGCGACGCGTGGAATACCAGCTAGTAATCAGATCTTTATTTCTTCCTGTTAGCAATGAAAATGAGGTCTCCATAAACAGTTTCAAATAAAGAAAATGTCTTGGAAGTCAGTTTTGAATTTACACTTTAAATTAGAATTTCATTAACTATAAAAAAACTATTAATGTTGTATTCCATCCTTATCTTGTTTAAACGATTGTAATACCAAGAAATATTTTATTCGAGACAGTTAAATATCAATGTTTATACAACAATATTTATAAAACATTAACCGATCTGCATATATATACATAGTATGTATGTCGGTTAGGAATTTATCACTAAATTTCTGAAGCAAAAATCATTCTATGTACGACATTTTTGGACACAACATAGAAACTGATCACACTTTAAGATGAAAAAGAAACTATTTATGTCTAAAAACATTGTTTTGGAAAATTTAATGGTAGAGGGAGGAATTTTAGTGGATAGTGATGGGAAAATTGCAAGTTTAGTGAATTGGTCTAATGCGCTTAATATAGCCGAAAATAAAAAAGATATAGACGTAAGTAGCGACCTTGCTTTATTTACGAGAATATTCGGAAATTTAGTTGCTTGTCTATAGTTATATAAAATGTATAGGACCCCATAAATATATATTTTTCTTTATAGGATTAAATGTAATTAATTTGAGCTTGCCATCAAACAGTTCGTAATTTATACGTATTTACAAGATAAAAATTCCAACCATTAGCTAATTCAAAACATAAAGTTAAAAACTATTAAACAAATACTAAGCTTTGTAATAAGATGTTTCGTGTTTCTTATTGCTCGTTTTACTTTATATCTATTTATTTAATATATGTTGTCAAATTTTCAACAGTTTTCACTCGAACCGGCATCATTGACGACTGACATGGACCATTCTAATTCTAATACTAACCATTACGTGAACGAACGCAAAAATATTATTATTATTTTTGAATATTTAATGTTCAATGATACGTTTCCGAACAATCTCAATCATTTTCTGTATTCTGTTATTAAGACTTTGTTTAGAGACGGGTCTCAGTATAACATTGCAAAATATCTTGCGAGATATTAATAATCGAATTTTAGGTAATCAATGCCGAAGAATATGTTATAATGCCTGGAATAATAGATTCGCATGTGCACGTCAATGAACCAGGGCGAACTCATTGGGAAGGTTTTGAATCAGCAACAAAAGCCGCTGCCGCAGGTGGTGTGACTACGATAGTTGATATGCCTCTGTAGAAAAAAAATCAATTTTTTAAATTAATTAAATTACCACGATTATTGCAGTAATTCCATACCACCCACGACTACTGTAGATAATTTAAAAACAAAAATAAGCCATGCTAAAAATATGATATACGTGGATGTTGCATTTTGGGGCGGCTTAGTTCCTGAAAATCACGTAAGTTTTGCACAATTTACAATAAAATAATAAATTAAAGCTATTAAATACCTAATTAAAAATCAAGAAAAGAAGTTTTTCTCTGTGAAACTATTGTACGGCTCTATGGAGAGGAGACCTATTTGTAAACTAGGAAATTAGATAAGCTCAGTAAAATGAAGAGCCAACTGCTTGCCTCTCTGGCATTTTTACGACACTGCTGAAACCGGAATTTGACACTTTCGTCAAGCAACGGTACCACTTGAGGACTACAACAACTAAGAGGGTAATTGATCATGGTGAAAACGTCTTAAGCAAGGGAAAAACCATCAATTAAAGTAGGTATCCAGAGAGGTCTACCATTTACAACTGGGGTTGAGCAAATTGCTTACTGAAGATCTATGGAACACCATCAACCAGAGTTACGAACACGCAGAACATCACTCTCAAGCAAAAAAGAAAAGACATGTGAAGAAGTTCGATAAGATATACACCAAGAAAATAAGCAAACAAACACAATTAAATACATAGAAAATAGTAATCAGCCTTTCCAAACAACAACTTTCCGAGAAACAAACATTAATACTTGCCAGAGGATTAATCATAATTGCTCTAAGCAAGATATCTAAGGAAGATATTACCAAAGTGGAATGCGCAATTTGGAAACTACCTACGGATGAAGCGGAACGAGCCGCTAAACCACCACCAAGGACGAAGAAAGAGTGCTAAGTACCGTATCCGTCCCTATTCTATCGACAATCTTGATAATCTGTACTATGTAATTGTCCAATTATTACAAAAATGTGCCTTGTTCCAGAACGATTTGACTGCATTGATAGAGGCTGGAGTTGTTGGATTTAAGTGCTTTTTATGCCCATCTGGTGTGGAGGAATTTAACGCAGTTAATTTGCAAGATGTAGAACGCGCTATGCAAATTTTGGAAAATACCAATTCGGTATTAGCCGTAAGTATAATCGCAGTATAATTAGCTGCCCTATCTAATATCCATCCCTTGCGAGTACAGCCGTACTTTTTTTTCCATGTTTATGATTAGTTTCATGCGGAACTTGAAGAAAGCGTTGCTATCTCGGGTAAGTTGTACATCTAACAATTTTAAAAAGAGCTGCAACAGCTTATTTGTAGGAGATCATAATTGTTATCAAACATTTCTCAATTCAAGACCGGATTCAATGGAAATAAATGCAATCAAAAATGTTATAGAATTATCAGAAAAATACAAGTGAGTATTGCAAAAGTAGTTGGATATATTTTATACTATAATGCGTAATAAATTTTGTACAGCAAATTTGAATTTACAGAGTTCGTACACATATCGTCCATTTATCCTCCGCTGCGGCGCTATCCCTACTGAAAGAAGCAAAACTTTCAAATGTAAATTTGACCGTTGAAACTTGTTACCATTATCTAACAATTTCTTCGGAAAGTATTCCTATTAACGGTACTCAATATAAATGCTGCCCTCCTATAAGAGATTCTACGAACAGAGTAATATTGTTATAACAACATTTTTAAAGTTATTTTCCAATTTTCATTTTAGGAGAAGTTATGGAACGGATTAAAAGAAAATATTATAGATATGGTTGTTTCGGATCATTCTCCCTGCACTCCTGAACTAAAGTTACTTAACGAAGGAGACTTCATAAAAGCTTGGGGTGGCATATCATCACTTCAATTTGGTAGGTAATAATCTTTATAAATTAGTACCTATACTTAATAAATAAGCAATAAAAGTGAGTTAATAAGCTTTATCACTAAATTAGTAAGCTTCATTACAATTTTAATAAGCTTTATTAAAATTATGTTAGCTTTTAATGCCTCATACGTGCTTTTTAATATATATTATTGTACCTTTTAAAAAAATTGTCTATCCTAAGATAATGAAAGGTATGATAAATTATATTAAAAGGTCCTATATTTCTCATACCTGGTATTATCTATTCTTTTGCGTGTAGATACAATACAAGAAGTAATTCTTCGGACTTCATAAATGTGAAAATATAATAATATTTTTAATACCTCTACTGTTAATAGAGAGACTAGACAGACTCGTGTTTTGTCAACTCTCGGGGAAACCAGTAGGCAACACGAGCCCATTCTCCTGAGACGAAGATATAAACAGAAGTGGACAGTCTCCTGTCTTTGCTAATTTCGTGAAGCGCACGGAAAGTGGCGAAATTTATTAATAAGTCAATTATTCGTTTCAATTCTACAATGAAGTGTCAAAAAACTATTCTTCTCCAGACTTTTCCCCTCCGCAACTTTTGTACGCGAGAAGCTATCGTTTTTAAAAGAAGAATACAAATCAATTTCTATTTTTTTGTTAACTAACTTTTGGTGCTGGTGCATTTCTGGTATCACCAGAAGTGATACCAACTTTCTTATCTTAAATAGAACAGCCTGTATATTGGAAAGTTTTTGGCAAGCTATCTAAGTGCTTGTTTCTCAGCTTTCTTTTATGTTGTTGGTTTTACGATAGCCATACAAAATAAAGTTGGATCAAGCTCAACATTCAGTAAATCTAGCAACAACTTTTCAATGGTTGCACAATAAATTGTCCAAATCGAATCCTATTATCTTCCGTCAAGGCAATTTACGTTGTACATTGAAATTTTAAGCAAATTATATAACAACAAAAGTTTGCAAAATATTATCGGTAAATGTGAATTCCGCTTACGCAAAATAACAATACACGTACTTTTCTGAAAAGGAATTTCAAGTACAAATTGAAGCTTAAATAGATTTTTATTCTTTAAATACGTAGGATTATTGATATTTTGGACAGAAGGCGTATCTCGTGGATTATCCATTTTTGATATCAAGAAATATTTGTGTGAAATGCCTGCTAAGCTTATTGGGTTGCATACACGAAAGGGGAAGATTGCGGAGAATTACGACGCAGATTTCGTCATCTGGGATCCGAATGGAGAAACTATTATTGAGCAATCTACAATCCAACATAAAAATAAGGTAATATTTGCTTTAAACAAATATTTTGTTCTAACCGAGACGCATAATTGCAGGTTACGCCATATGTTGGAAGGCATTTGAGGGGAAACATTATAAAAACTATAGTTAGAGGTGAAATTGTTTATGAACAAAATAGACCATTTTCTGTTCCAACGGGAATGCTATTAGTCAACGAGGAGTTATTGTAATTGTGGATCTATCATATAGGTTTCATAAAATAGAGGAAATTGTTTAATGAACCTTACCTTCATTCAATGTAATTTAAAAACAATATATTTGTCGAAACGTAGAATGTTATTTCATTTTTGCCCGATCCAACAAATCCATTATATTGATAAACAGGTTACAATTTGATAAACGTAGTTTATTGCTATCATAATTTTACTAGTTAATGTAACATTTTTTTTGTTATTTTAATAAAACGAAGTCAACAAAGACGAGCTAGTTTGATTCAATTTTTTCAGGGCACCGAGTTCGTCTTATTTGAATCATGGGAACTTTTTGACCTAGCTTTGAGTATCACGCAAACAGAAAACGAGCATCAATCAGTTAGAATCTTTCAAAATGCGATGTTTCTTTTTATGAAGATGTGCTTGAAAATTAAGGAAATTATTACATATTCTTCTTAGGTTTTTATTATTTTTTTAACCACTAATGCATAGCTTCCTATTAAAAAAACATTTAATTACGTAATAGACACCTATATTTACTAATAATGTAATAATATATTCAACCGCCTGTATTTTTAAAAAGGGGGGTTTTCCAAACCTATGTTTATAAAAGGTTTTTTGTGTTAATGCAAATTGAAAATTGCTACATTTTAATATATCGCATTCTATTTTTGTAAATAAATAGCACGTGGTTGATAGATAAATTCTTCCCTGACTAATTTACCAAACAAAAATGTATACTAGTTATACGAGGTGTTCGTTTAGATTCCGCAGGACTGAAATATTCCAAATTCGGGTCAGCCTGGGCTTTTTTCGAATACTGCAACATAAATTAAATTTATTTTCTTGATTCTTGATAGTTTGTCCGTGATTGCGACAATAAACTTAAACAATTTGGCAAGAAAATGTTGTTAAATGTGGAGAGCTGTGTCCCGCTCATCCAGGAATACACCAAAGTGTTTAAGGCACATTGCCGTAAATTGCAAATTACAGATATTATTAAAAATGTAGAACTCAGAGAACTAGAAGAAATGAGGTATTACTCCCTTGGATGCTATACTTGGCTCATTTATGCACGGAGAAACCAAACACATAATATTATACAGACTGTTTCAAAATGACAAGGTAATTGTCTGATTCGCCACTTATAGATCAGTCTGTATAATGTTTAGATATCTCCTGTGTCCCCAGAAAATGTTAATTTCCTCTTGTTTGCATAATAGGCGCGATTTTAAAATTCCAGGAGATTGGGACACCTATGTACTAAGTACCTACATAAAAAAATATGCGCAATACTTGCTAATCTTATCTACAGCGGCTAAAAATATTTTTGTGAAACGTATTTGTATATAACAATTATAGACGCGTATATATCTTTGTAAAAATATTAACAAACAAAAGAGAACATATATGTAGCGCATATGACAACCAGTACTTTCCGTTTTGCCTCTTGTTAACGCTGTATTACATAAAGCGAATAGCTGTCAACAAAGATATGAGTCACGATGACGTCATGCGGACACGAATGACGCAGAGCAGTCGGCATGTGTAAGTTAAACTTACGTCACCAAGGTATCCTGTGACCTTTTGCGAGTAGGAAAAGCCATTAAAACACTAGAAAAAGTAATCGCAAATACTTATAATTGTTTGAATTTAGAGCCGCTTTTAAAACGTTAAGTTATATAAAATATAAGTATGCATGCAAGCTATAGAAGTTGACGATTGATATAGCGCGATATTACACATTTATACATATATACACCGTGCATACATTTTATACATCAGACATCAGCCTACCACAATCGGACCAAGGACATCGCTTACGCACACCCATTTTTAAATTAATACTTCTATGTATATCTTATATCATCTATCAGCGCTTTATTATCTAGATCTAAACTTATAGCATAACATGAAATGAAATTAAAATTTTAAAGCTAATATACTTTTAAATGCAACGTAGCGAATTGTATTTGACCACTTCCACATTGAGATTACTAGATTAAAGTTTAATTAAAATATATAAGCAATATTTTTGCTAGTAGTTAAATTAATCGTAGGAGAGATTATTCAACAATAAACCTTACGGATTTTAGTCGTTTTACACGATATCAACTTGTTCAATCAATTGGCTAATAAATAGCGGTGTGTAAAACAGGCTTTACGCTTTGTTATCGGGAATACCAATGAGAAATTTTAAAATGCAAAACAAAATGGTGCCGATATTATTTGAAATAATTTCCAAAATTACAAAAGAAACCTAAACAATTACTTTTACTCATTACGTATTTTGCAAATTTACATTGTTATAAATTTATGTTTATGCTATGGAGATGTCCCACCGGAATCTGCAACTATCCATATTTTTAATTGCGCTTTGGAACTTTAGATTTCCACGTGTCATTATCAGCGGCGGCTCCTGATGACGTAAGTGGGAGGTCAAAGTACAACGCTTCGATTTCCTCGAATAAAAATACACGAGGAAATCTAAATGCGGTAATGCGGCTCCACAGCCACAGTACACCGACAAAGAATTTAAGATAAATGTTTGAAAAAGCTACAACAGTCTCATTCAAGTACTACAAATGGCATTGCTCCTAGATTACAAAATTTGTTGTAGATTAAATTCGCCAGCAAAAATGGATCTGAATCAAATCACCACGATGGATTTTTGATAAAATAAACAAAATTAGACGTCATTTTGTTACGGAAGATTCATTTCAACACCTATCGCGTTAGAGACAATGAATATTGTACAGACCTCGTATACTGTACGAATTAAAAGAAAGTTACCTGTAAATCATTGTAGTTGATTTGAAAACACGTGGAAAAGTAAAAAGTATTGAATGGAAGTCTCTAGTTTTCTTGTGAAGAGATTTGTATTTTATGGTAGAATATCATTAATAGGCGGGACATTGCGCTGCCCACCCTGTCTTTTTAGATCCATCACATATCATCTTTTGGCAGCGGTGATCGGTCACATCAGGTTTGATCATGTGCAGTATAAGTAAACATGAATCATCCAATTGCACATCACACCTCATATAAAGCACAGGGAACATGCAAACTCTTTTCAATATTCACAATAACGTCATAAACATCATAAACAACTGGGAAATGATCCAAAGCGCAAGAACATTCTAAAAGAGTCCTAATCATGTCTTTAATCTACCCAAATAGTCGCTGGCATCTTGTTCGGTAAACTAGGCATTTATGAATGAGATGGTTTCTTCATTTGACGAGAATCTCTGTCCTCCGAGTGAAATCTTCAATCTAGGAAAAAACTTGCTGTGGGCCAGATTTGGCGGCAGTTTCTCCGCAGGTTGCTTTTCCTATTTCAAGATAATTGATTAATAGAACTCCATCCCAAAAAGCAGCCGCCATCACATTCGGAACAGTTTTTGTCTTTTTCGAAGCCAATTCGCCTTTCGCAGTCCACTGTTTCGATTGTGCCTTAACTTCAGTATATTAGTGTATCTAAGTTTCAAATATAGTTACTAATCGACGACAAAAATCCAACTTATTCTGGTTAAATTGCTTCAACAAGGCTTTGGAAGTGTTCATTCGAACGCGTGTTTGGTCCTGAGTAAGTAATCGCGGCACCTAATGCGCGGTTAGCTTTCAACATATGGCAAATAAGTTCTTTCGAGGTACCCACCGCCTCTGCTATCTTTCTAACCCTAATTCGATAGTCGTCTAGTACCATTTGGTGAACTTTTCCGATGTTGTCAGTAGTCTAATTTTTGGCCGTCTCGAACGTTCATCGTCAACCAAACTTTTCAAATGCAAAAATTTCATGACGGTTCGATATATGATTTTTTTTACATCAATTAACACAAACGACTGTTAAACAACAGCTGAGCGTCCAACAAGGTTGAAATTTTCAAAAATATGTTTCAACACAGCCATTATATTTCCAGAATGTTTTTGATGAGTAACGCCTGCTTGCACGCGACCAACGGTTTCTTCACTAAGAAAAAGTTGTAATACGTGCCTTGCATATCGAAAGCGATTTTCTCGTGTGCAAAGCATCATAAACTTGCATGCAGCACGCAGGCTTAGTCTGCATAAAAAGGTGAAGATGAAGATACTGTAGCTGTTGCTATTCAGAAAAAGCAAATTGGAAAGCAAAGTATGTCAAAAAATCCTATACGGCTCTGTAGTCGGTTACAACTAATCTATATAAAAATACGATTCAAAGTAAGATTCTTAAAATGAGAAACAGGTACGCAATGAAATATTAAGATCAGAACTGGATCTATCGAATGCCGGAGCAACATGGGACATCTTCAGGACTGTTACTGCACAGTAACAGCCCTGAAGTTATTCTAGAAGAGTGTGGACGAAATGTCACCAGAAGTTGCGACAATGACGCGGCTCCAACACGGAAACCAAGTGTATCGTGTTATTCACAACTGCGGAAGCCTACGTAACAGAGTGTACGTTTCTCAGTTTACTTAGTATACTCCACTGAAATACTAAATATACAAGATGGATTCATAAATGATAGCGTATGCATTAGCCAAAGTTAACACACCTAAGTTGCAGTTTTAAATCAAATACATGTTGTAATATGAGATTATCATTTATCGATAGTGATACATACTGATTTTTGTGTTTTTAAGTTGCAACAATTATGCAAACAAATAGTATTTACCTAGTATTTATATATACAGTTAATGAGTTCGTATAGGCAGCAGTCCTTGAATTGGAATAGTCGTATTCTGATATTGTATAACATGCTAAACTTTCAGCAAATATTACTGCTCTAAAAACATTTTAATATATGGTTAGGTTTTTATCCATGCGTAGTTTAAAAAATGTAACAAAATTATTAAAGCGTCGTACTGTTATAGCACATACATGTGTAAATATAAATTTAATTGCGTACTCATGCAATTATCAGAAATCAAAAGTTATAAATTTGTCATCCAAGCGTCGCAAACTAAGCTCATTAGAAAAAAAAAAAACTCATTTACGAGCAGTATCGCTTATGGGAGCAAAAAATATTAAATATTACTTGAAAAAATCACAATTAAAATTCAGATTTTGATATAGCGATATGACTCCAAAATAGGAAACGTGAGTATTTGCTTTATGACGTTCTACATAATCCCATTCCCTTTAGGTGTCGTAAGTAAACGAAACCAAATAAATAGAGTTAATATAAATATTAATAAATAGATGTGCATAATAACAAGTATAGTCGCACCGTGCCGTTAAGGGCACAAAAGCAACTGAATATGCGAGGGCCGTCTTTTTCATGAAAAATCGGTACAATAAAGTTTTCAAAAATAGTAATTATAATCGTCTTATATCTAGTTTGCTAACATATAAGATTGATTCTTTTGAAAGTACCATTTTGAAAGCAAATTTTAAATGGTGAACTTTTTGCACAAAAGGCACTGATAACAAGTACGTACATTTGATGTGGAGTGTGGTACAGCTGAAAGAATAAAATAAAAATGTGAAGAATCTTTGATTCTAAGAGTGTGGACTCAATCAGCGCTCTTGATTTCTCATAAATTTATCTTCGGGAACACTAGTGGCAATGTTTAATTAATATAAGATATCCGGCGTACTACGTCATGGATTTATCAAAAACAATAACTATAATACATTATCATCTTTGAGATTCCATACTAAGTCTAGAGCTCGAGTTTTTTTTTTGATTTATTAAAAGTCAAGGATAACAAAGAAAAATTATTGTAATAAGTGTGCAACACGTATCTACTTTGCTACGCAAGTGAGCTTTGACTCTATTTAGCATTCCTTGTTGGAAACAATTCAAATACCATGGTTGCAAGTAAAGCACTTATCGAAATGTTTAAAAGCGGCAGTTGAAAATTCTATTGAATCCGTAACATTTCTATTTAACAATTGATAAATCTTTTACTTCTAGAAAAACGTCGGGTTGAATATTACGAATGCTTCATCCAGGCGTACGGAACGCAGCAGAGGACATTCTCAATCTTCGGTAATTCACATAGGCATTTCAGTGGGTGTATGAATGCTGTGGTTCTATCGATATTGAGTTGGATATTTCAGGTTCTACTATAATGTTAAGTATTTATGAAATAGAATCATGTCTGCGCTTTTATGGTATTCTATCCAAAGAATATTCAAACAATGAAATGAAGGGAAGCTGTTGAGTTGAAATCAGTGTAACTAAGCATGATGAGCACATATTCTACATTAAAATCGAGAGCAGTTAGCAAAGTTCTTCTTGTATCGGTTTCTTAGGTATGAGATGGAAAATGTGGTACACAATTCACAGAAAAATCAGGTAATATGGCTATTCTCTTCTACGTCTGACTTTTATTTTGGGTTTCAATAGATTACAAAATTAGGCTACGTGCTGATCTACATATATGCTTTCTTGGTGTTCTTCGATGTACAAGAATGTCATAATGCATACGTTCTTGCAATTTATGGTTTTAAATTCGCAACATGTTTATCTAATCCGCTGCGCTTCAGCATCAATTTAGACGTTATGGAATGAAATTTCTCTTGGTAGTTTGAATATATCTTTCTGCCTGTCCATTAGTAGCAGGCTTGTACGATCTATTATTGAAGACTAGTATATGAAGTAAACCAAAACGAGCAGTATTACGCTGATAATATTAATTACCATAAAATTTGCAAGTATAGCTCCACACGAACCCTCAATCGCAACTTTGTATCCTCCATAAAATGGGACAATATGCACACGTTACCATGTATTTGCATGTTTTTAGTCTTCGACCACGTTGTTTATTATCGGCTAATTCTTTTTGTATCCGTATCCGCTCTCAAGAACCATACGAAATTTGTGGCTAACGTTTTCATTTTCACAATTTCAGTGTAATTCTAATACCTAATTCGCATTCCCTTATTTATTCCTCAACGCTTAGAAGTTGTATGACATTGCAGGTATGTTGCAAATAAATTTAACTATCTATAATTTGTATTTGCGGACCGTAGAATTAACGAAATATGCGTTAAAAAAGCGCTTACGAAATTCCAAAATATACAGCGCTTGGATGTGAAACTTTAGGGCAGAAATTACTGCAAAACCACTAAGATATAAAAATATATAGAAAATTATGAGGAGAGAAAATAAATAAAATGATAATAAACTAAGGGAATAGTTGCTAACACTTATTCTGCTATTTTTTTTTCTGGAATAACACCTACTTGACCTATTTAGTTATTAAATCGTTCGTCGAAAAATAGTAGATTCTCAGAAATAGCATTTCTAAAACTTCCCCGGATGATTTAAGATAGTAATTCCGGGAATAAAAGATATATTCGTCGTAATGCACGAAAATATGATCTGTAAGTATTGCTAAAACTACCAACTTCAATCATTCGTGAAATTTAATAATGCTAATTCTGAAAATTTACTATTTTCTTAGGATTAAATAATTAAAGAATCTTTTCTGATGCGATAAATAAATGTGCTTCGACACCGCATCTCATCTTTCCTGCTTAAAGTTTTTTTATAGCTAATCGTCTTAAATTATACAAATTGAATTAAAACTTTGCAAGCGCGAACCACAGCCTTAGAAAACCTAAAACTACGCGCCGATCAATTATTTACATAATGTTTAAAAAAAAAAATCGTTGATTGCGAACGTGCGGATATTATAGTGGGTAATATTATAGTGCGGGCTAGCGAATGCATATTTACTATAATTTTGTTCTTGGCTGTATACAATACATACTTTTGTCTGATTCATTTGCTTTGCAATGTTGCTGCGGCTAGAGGGGCGGGGGGTGTGGAACGTGTCCCGCGTTCTCGGCGCCATTGCTATGACGCGCCACTTGTCTTGTGTTCTCGTTCAGTGACGACCGCCCAGAAATTTGACGTGGCTACTACGTATAGCCCTATTACCCACTCCGATCACAGCAAGCTGGTGACGAGCAATACGTAACTGGTAAGTACTCAGAAGAAGAATAATAACATTCGGACATGATGAAGACCCTTCGAGGGTGGTGTTATTTAGAGAATTGAAAATATACAGTGTACAGTTGAAAATGTATAGCTCATATTTTCCAGCATTTCTTCAAAAGGTATTGAAAATGGCGTCATATGTTGATTCTGTTATAAATTTAGATTTTGAGTGATGTTCCTTGTCCATTAAACGTTTCTAATCAGATCTGTTAAAAAAAAAGTGCGTTCGCAGTTCGAAACATTATGTATACGAAAACACAGATAATTTGAATTGTCATCTCGATAACAAATTACGTTTGGAGTTTATATTTTGTGGTTAGAATATGTCAAGTTGACAGAAATATTCTTTTCCAAAATCCATTTTACATAAGAGAATCATTGTTTTGGATAAATGTTATGTTGGTTGTAGACGATAATGGCGTATTTATCACATTTATGGCAACTTACTGACTTGATGAGAGAACAAATTAGAAATGTAAACCTACATAAGAAGATTTGAACATTAAAATACAGTTTAATTTGTAGGTATTCCACTGTAAGGTCGATGGAAGGAATAGTGGAAGAAAATGGGTCTGTTGATCCATTAGCACCATCACCTGATCCACCAGTGGCCATCGTATCTTCGGTAGGAGTAACTAACAATCAACCCCATCTGATGACTGCTACTAACATAGTACAACTTACTCTGCCTCAGTCACAAGCACAGGTAGGGGTTTCGACCCCAAAACTGTGCACGTTGCTGCATGATAAATAGCCTTTAACATGAAATATTATCTAGTCTGCTATTCATGTGCACGATTACAGTTGTTAAACAGCGATAGAGTATTAAATCATAATGCATGATAATTTACGTTGATCTTTTGTGATATATAAGATTTTAATAACGAAAAAGATTTGCATCAAGATTTTTTTCTCTTATAAAGAATTTTAATATCGTAGAATAAAAGAATATTTATTTTCAGGTACAGTCAGTAATCCAACCTAACCAGCAATCTGTTATACAAACTGCAACAAACCTGCAACCAGTTCTAAGTAAAGGGAATGTCATACTTGTTAGTAAACCAAATTCAGTTATACAAACGGCGCAGGCAAATTTACAAACACTTCAGGTAAGCACCTATATACCATTTTAACTTCAAAAAACATTAAAATCAATAAATTTGAGGTTATTTTTTCAAATAGGTAGTTGATGCACCTAGTGATGATAGTTTTTCAGAAGAAGAATCTCCTAAGAAGCGTAGAGATTTATTGACAAGGAGACCGTCGTACAGAAAGATATTAAACGATCTTGGGGGAGGTGAAATTGCTGGTATGTAGATCATAGCATGCATATATATTAAAGCTACGTCTTCTTTTTTTTGTTACGATTTACTTATTACGATGGCATAATTGTTTTACATAATGTGCAAACAAAACAGGACCTAGATTCAAAATATGAATAAACTTCGTAGTTAATAGCAACAGTATTTTGCTTTTAAAGAAATACAATAGATTAATTTAGAATTGGTTTTCTGAAACATTTATTGCAAAACCAGCGGGCTTGCAGCATAACTGCATATAGTTAACTCAATGCCATATTATTCTGTTGTAGTGGTTTTAAACATGAGATAAGAAACATATACAGATATAATCTCTGCGTAAACGGCGGTGTGGCATTTCCTCTCCTGCGTTCTGCCACTGTACCTAATGCTGATGTAACTGACTGTACGAGAACCTTACAGTAAGAAAGAATGACTGGCTAGAGATTCGTATGCGTATTATAACTGTTTACTTTGCGGAGATTAAGCACATATATGTTTATTTTCTAATTCTGTATTATCTAGAATTCTCTAAAATGTAAATTACCTACCAGGAGTTAGCGAAAAAAAATAAATAAATAAATCACGATACGTCTGACTTGTTTAGCAACATGAAAAAAATGCTCATGTTGTAATGATGTATATTAAAAAGTATATCGGGGCCTGTGAATGTAAAACTTCCTACTCTATTATAATTCTATAATTCTGGTTGTACACCTCTATATAACATTTCTGCAGCTAATATAACTGGAAAGCTAATAAGCTCTCAGCCGGTCACTCCGCCAGACCTAGTGGTCAATTGGCTGCTTATTAAAATTCGCCGCTTTCCGAGCGCTTCACGAAATTAGCAGGGACTAAACAGACTCGTGTTCTGTCGACTCTCTGGAAAACGAATAGATAACACGAACCCATTTCATGAGACGAATAAACACGACTCTGTCTAGTCTTTGTTAATTT
This sequence comes from Oryctes borbonicus, assembly GCA_902654985.2. Lineage (NCBI taxonomy): Eukaryota > Metazoa > Arthropoda > Insecta > Coleoptera > Scarabaeidae > Oryctes > Oryctes borbonicus. Next base: position 3,952,275 of record LR736876.1, read on the forward strand.
CCTGAAGCGCACGGAAAGTGGCGAACCTTACTGCTTATGTATCCAAGTGAATGTTGCCCATCTCGTACTTGAATCATCAAGATTCGGAAGAGTCGGAAATTTAGTTTAGTTAAAAATATAATTATAACCAGTTACAATTACGTACATAATATTTCGGTTTGAAGATATGAAAGTTGTTTACAGATTTAACGGAAACATTTTGAATATTTATTGAATCTGTAACATATCTCGGAAATTCTAACATGTATTTTAAAGTAATAATCAAATTTACATTTGTTTTGTAATTAATAATTATGTAAAAAGCAAAAGTTTTAAGGAAAGCAAAAGCTGTTTTTTGTCTTCCCAGTCGAGAAGCAACTATTGGCTGTTGCTTGCTCGTCATAGTCTGCACTACAAATACACCAAAATTTTACGAATTCACATTTATTAATTTACATTAATCTATCTAATGTTATATACTTGTTAATTTGACCTCTGGATCGAAGCTGGTATGATTTGTTTTCGAGTTATAGCGTAATTAAAAAAATTTAACTAGCGTTCTTGTAAATTCAAATTATAAATCCAAATTTTCGCTTAAACGAAATAAAAATATCCGTGCTCTGACGGCCCATGTAAAATAAGAAAGTCGGGTACTTTCTACATTTGAAGTTTTTTTTTCACTTCTTATCGCGCATGACGTACCGGCTATCCGAATCAATCCTTTCGAAGCTCAAAATCATATTAATAATTTTGTTGTTCTGATATGTGTCAGTGCCAATGTTTTGTGATGGTGATTTAACGTTTATTTTCGAGTTTGTACATTATTTTGTTTAAAAAATTCCACGAAAGTTTGGTTATTAGTAAATACGCTATAACTTGAAAACGAATGAAAACCGAAATGCGTTAAAATATTATTGCCAAGGTCTATGTGGGCTCATTGGGACCAAGTTTTAAAATTATTTTGATATATGGTGGGCGACTCAAAAGAAAGTTATACGCCGAAGTGTGAAAAAAATGGAATATCCTGTATTTTATTGCATATCTATTTTGAGATATTTAATTATCTTGAAGATGTAGACCAATATTTAACAGGCGCCTCTGTCTTACGTTTTTAAGATAGATATTTTCTTCTTCTTTCTCGAGACCTTGATAGAGGTAGAGGTAGGTTTAGATAAATATTTTAAATTTTATTTATTTTCAGTCGAAGTATTAGATTTAATAGTAAATTAAAAATTATACAGGATAGATTGAAATATACTTTTGATTTTTACTAGCATTAAATAGCTTTCTTACTGTTCAGCTGCTATTTTTTTCGTACTAACTAAGAAGAGTCAACCAGTAACGGCTAGTGGTGACGTAAATAGAAGTTCAGTTCCAAAGTTTAATTTCTCTCGTGCATTTACGTTGCATATCATAACCTACACGATATGCAACGGAAATACACGAGGAAATGGAAACTTTGTTTCACTTTAATCAAATTATCTGTCATTCTAGAAGGAAACGCTGTACTTAACACATCGAAACCTATACTACTAAATATCAAAATTCGAAGAGTTCATTAAAAAATGTGGGAGCGTTTGTGACAAAGCAATATTTTTCATTTGGGCTGCACGCGTTACAAAACTCGTTCACATGTGTAAAATAGATAATGTTATAATAGATTTTTACTAAAGCAATGGCGGCAATTGAACATCAGAGTTCTACATTATTTTGAAATTACGTACAAGCAAATGTAGAATGTTTTTTTATTTATTTATTTAATATTTCAAACACTTTATGTTCTCCGTGCCATATCTAACTAATTTTAATATGTTCGATTGCAACAATTTTATTCGTTCAGTAAGACGTTTTGTTTGCACATTATTGCATGTATGTTCAAGATTTGTTACGTTCACCTACTTTAATTTTTTTTTTTTTTTGATTTTTAATTATATTATTATATTTAATTTTTGTGTTTAGCAGACATTTCCATTGTATTGAAGTACTGTAATTAAAACTCAGGGTATTGGTTGACATTTTTGAGCTTATTCAATGATCATGCACATCATAAAATGATGAGTTGGTTTGTTATTATCCGTACGCCCCTTACAAGTTTCTCCAGAAATAAAAATTTTTGTATTAATGTTGACATAAAAGTGTTTTAGAAAATGTATGATTGATGTACTTTATTTTAATCTGCACCGAGTGTATACATAGAAAAAATGCTGATATTAAAAGTGTAAAACATGTGTGTAGTGTGAATAAGCTCATAAGCAGTAAATGTTGTGGTATGGGATAAGTAATTTTGAACCGCATACGCTAAAACATTACCTTGACACCCTACTAGGGGTAAATAAGGTTGATTATGTACATATATCTACATATATACGTTAATAAATATTACACAAAATTCCCGATACTAAATAAAGAATAGTAAACAATGAAAGATTAAAATAGTAATAAAATATGGTGTTCGCAGAGGGCAAGGTTGAGCAGACATCCTCGGAGGCTGACAGTGAGTTATCCTCACACTCAATCCCATACCACACAGGTTAGTTAGAGAAAAGCATACGAGCACTTAACTTCATGTTAGAATAGCCCATGCACCACCACATGTATGTACTAACATTATGAAGGTTTTTTCGAGTATCAACTAGTAACCTACGCATTTATCTCCTACGGCGATAATGATCTAATCCGTATTATAAAATGAAACATTTCTTAAGATAGTATACGCTTCATTAAAAGTGAAGTTATGTAACGCCCGTTAAAAGTATATGGAGAACCACCCAAAATACTAATTTAAAAATTTGAAGATGTGCGTTTGTATGTTGCCCGTTATATTTAAAATATTTTCAAAATTGTGTCTAAAATATTTTATTTTGGCCACAAACGATACAGGTAAAGATAATAATTCCAAGTTCCTTTTTTTACACACCTAATCCTTTTAATTTTAGCAAGGTGTAATAAAGCTCAAACTTTAATAGTAACATGTAAAAATGTTAATTTGCCAACTACCAAAAACTTTTAGTAAATTTTCGATTTCTTTCAACCTACGCAAATGTCAATTTTTCTCTTACCTCGTTAGGTTTAACCATATGGTCGTAATATTACTTTGGCCTAAAATAGGCGAATTCAGTTGGTTCAATTAATTCATAACCGAGAGTGTCGTAATTATGAAAATACATATATTAAATAAAACGGGCAAGTGCAAATACTACTTAGCAATTTATAAATTAGTATCTTGTGCGGTTTTTCCGATACTTTCAACCAAGATTATTCAGCCGCATCCTATTCATTACTTCATTGCAATAATATCGTCAACTACTGTAGATACAAAAAACTACAAAGGTTATCAAACAGCGCCTGTAACGTCTACTACATTTTATCGTATGATTTATTGATGCAGTACCAAATTTTGGATAACATTTTTTAATTTTTATATACCAAGAAGTATGGCGGTTGTTAGGTACTAACACTTGGTTGTTGGTGTCGGGATGGCCACCAAAGTTTAAAAAAACTTAACTTAAATTTCAATCCATATTCTCTTAATTTTAAAGCTTCATGATGAGGTCATAAACAGGTTCCAATTAGACAGCCATGCTTCTGAAATTGAAGATTCAGCGAGGTACATGTTACGAACTTCAACTGATAAAGGATTCATTAATTGCAGCTCCTAACATGCATGTCGTATATTTGGAGGGATAATAAATAAATAGCAACGCGATTGTGTTAAAATTTAACTTAATTTTGTTACCCAATTGCTTTTGAAAATTTCAACATAACATAATTAACATAAAATATTATCAACCATTCAAAAATCAAAAATATACAATGTGTCCCATTTAACGTAAGAACGAAAACGTCACTTAAGAAATTAAATCTTTAATGTATTATCAGAGATGCCCTATTATCAAAAAATTCTCTTGTTCTAAGCGTGTTTTTTGTTTCTATGTATCTTGTGCGGTCCGTTATCCAGGCTCTCATCGGTATCCTCGTTTAATCTCTTCTGTTTATAATTACGTAGATCAAAATATAAAATGTGCACACCAATACGAATACGTATCGTATGAAGTGAAGATACGGATAGTAAAAATGCGCACAGGAAACATGCGAATGTGGTTCCGAAGCGGATATATAAGTTACTTAATACCCAATGTAGAAAGCAAAATATCAAATATTATGCAAACTACGACTATTTATATCAAGCATTGCAAATAGCAATTTTGGTAAATATTTCGAAAACCTTTCTTAATATTACCACAATAATTAATTACTGTTGCTTTTAAATATTTCCAATCATTGATTTCGTTACACTCTCATTTCGTTTAATGTTTATAACCGTTTGGTTTGTGACTTGCTTTTCTTTTTTATTTAATACACTTTCATTTGTTAAGTATATAACATTATTTTAAAATTTTGATGCATTTTTTCACTAAATTCGTATTAATAAAATATTAATTTCTTATTTAAAAAAGTTAAAAGCGGATCCGGAAGGGAATATATTTGTATACCTGAATACTTGTGTTTATTAGTTGACTCGCAAATGCATTTCGATCCGAATGGAACTTAGTTGTAACTCGAGTTTACACTAGTTGCTGTGATTTCAAGGATAATGAAGGAAGGGAAAGAAAAGAAGAGGGAAAATTAGGAATAGTACAGTATGATGGCAGGGCGAGATCGGCAGTGCTTGAAAATGCCGACGATGATGGTACGGCGAAACGTAGGATAATGTATTCGTTCAAAAATATCATTTTTGTCTTCAGTTGTGACTTCATCTTTGCTGATCTTAAATGATTTTGTCATAATTATAATTTTTTCCACGTACCCAGTACATACAGTTTTCCAAAATCAATTTTAGAAGACAAACTATTATATTCTAGTATTATTTTCTATCGATCAATCAGTTTTTAGACGCACTGTGAACATTATATCTAAGCATGTTGACAGTTATTTTATAATTGGCAAATTTGACAAAGTCAGCAAGCATAGGTATGCCTACAACGTAATTTTTTCTTACACGTCGGTGACAGTAGCGCCAAGCGGTAGTCCGGCTTAAGTGGACTTTTAAGGTCAGGTTTTCACAGCTCGCAGCCAATTTAAAAATTGCGTATTCTGATTTCAATATTCATTTTAGTAGTGATCATTATTTGTAACCAATATTTTTTTTAGTCAACTAAATCGCCCCCGACAGGTTTTTAAGTTTTGCTGAAACAAGCCATCCTTCTAGTTATGTGTAATTGTTGCGCGAACACTAGTAAAGATAGGGCTGTTTTACATGCACTTGTTTTCATGTTCGCAGATAAGAAAATCGGATGATATATCACAAACAGTTGGCTGAATGCTGTAAAAATCTTTAAATGTCATCGGAGATGTCTAAAGACTAATATACACAAAAACCACATTTGAAACCTTGTGACAGAATGAGATGCGTTAACAGGCATGTTCTCTGAATCAAAAAGGAAGAAACTTCCTTTTAAAGTAACAATCAGTCATTAGGTACTTCGATTAAAACCGCGAAAAAAGAAAATCTAGTGCGGCTAAACTGTTTCATCGTCATGTGTCAATATGGTGTCAATTTTGTTTTGGCATTTGAAGTAATTCTTTTCTGAGATATGATAAAATAACGAGGTATATGAGATATGTATTTGAAAAAAACTGATCCAGATGAAAGTACGATTTTTTCCTATTTGAGCTTTTTCTCTAGTTATGTATTTTTAGTGTGAAATCATACTTAATATTTGGCAGGCGAGTCATTGATAAACTTTTTCGTTGAAACGATCTCAGCGTGTTTACATAGGAGGCACTTATATTTTGTAATTATTTTGCTTTGTTTCAGTTATTCCGGCGGGTGCGATACAAATATCAAGCGGGGAAGGTGGACAAGGTATTCATACTCTTACCATGACAAATTCTCCGGCAGGTGGGGCCATTGTACAGTACGCACAAGGCCAAGAATTTTATGTTCCAGGTACACCTCTTTTAATATTATGATAAAAACATTATTTTATTAACGATTGATAATTATAGATAGTAATGCGCCATCATCTTGACATGTCAAAAAGCATTAAGTTTACATAAGAAAATCCAAATAATAACTTCTTTGCCAAAAAAACAAGGATTTCTTTCTCGCTGATGTTGTTATCCATAACACCTCCCTACACATACAATTGTTGATTCATTACACAAGTGACGTCGTAGTTTCTCGTTATTTAACGCAGATCGGTTTATTGCATCTATCATTTCTCTAGCACCCTCATTAAATTTTTTCCGTTGCTTTTTATGTCGCAAGTGAAAATTAATAACAAAGTGATGTTAAGGTGGAATGCCGATAATGTTCTGATTTTATTATTAAAGTATACGTAGACACCAAAAGATTATTAAAGGCAACGCTAGTTAGAGATGGGCGAGACATATCCAATGCGAAATTAAAGGTGTGTTCAGATTTCAGTTATCAAACCGTTGTAGTTACTTAATATACAAATAGTAATAGCTTTGTTACCAGATTGCGCAATGGAAGTAATAGCGCGCACGAATATTTTTGTTTTATCAAGAGCAAACCACTTCTATTTTATTGCACGGGCATAAGATGCGCAGATTCTAAACTTCGATAATTTCTTAGACGATTCGCTGCAATTTTTTGTAATAGTGTCGATGATGAGATATTTAAATCTCTTTTTTTTCAGTAAATATTAGGTTAAAATAGAAATCGTAAAACAAAAAATTTACACGGTCAAATTACTTTTTTCTACTTGATACAGTTATTCTTTTACATAGGTTTTCTATATATGCGCACCTAATACAAGAGTAAAATACATTATAACTTGAAAAAGTTAAGCCAAAGAAACGCATGTGACAGGATGAATGAGTATTTCTTTATGATTTCTAGGTTTATTTCTCATATACAGGTGTGCTATATTGATATGGTTCAAAGTAGTATCATTTCTCCCCATGCTTTGTCTATTTAATACGCTACCTGTATGCGCAAAATTCTAGTCTGTAATTTATTAAATGTTATTGGTCCTTATAATTATTCGTTAGCCTGGTCTTTCATGTTCTTTTCTTCTAATCGAAAACATCTATCATATTCGTTATTGTTAATTTGGTATGTGGAACTACTTGAAAAAACAATATGTTTTCATTAATTACATAATAAAGACTTTACTTATAATAGTAATAATCGTCTTAATATTTAGTTGTAGCCCAAAGTGGGAGCTTAAGCGGTGGTGCGAGTGAAGACCAAGCAAGAAAAAGAGAAATGAGATTGCTGAAGAATAGAGAAGCAGCACGTGAATGTAGGCGAAAGAAAAAAGAATATATAAAATGCCTAGAAAATAGGGTGGCTGTGTTAGAAAACCAAAACAAAGCACTGATAGATGAATTAAAATCGCTAAAAGAACTTTATTGTCAGCAAAAAACTGAATGAGGTTGGTATTCGGTATCTATATTGGTGTTGGACATTACTCCTAGCAATTGGCGGGGACGTTGGAAGGACTATAGAATAATAGCATGTACGTGCTACTTATTTACTGTTGAATTAAGAAAACGTGAAAAAGTGCATTATCGTTATAGCAACAAAATTATAAGTGCAATAGCAAATTGTCTGCTTTCTAAGTTTAAAACTTCATTAATTGACTTAACTTGCTAAATTTAGATGTAAAGTTCATTAATGAATTTTCTGATTAATCAGATCTGTAATTTCATTATAAAATATGTATTATTTATTATATGGTCATGTTCTAAAAGTATTTTTATGAGTACGACAGAATCCAGATTTTTGATAATTCTGTAAAAGCTCATTGATCCACAACCAAAAGATGTTGGCATGTTGTCAATTAAGATTTTAACATATGTATTTTTTTTATGTAACAATTGGTGCCTTATTTTAACAATATTTCTTAACATATGTATAGAAGAAATATGTACATATGTACAGTTAAGATTATTGAGAAATTAAACATTGTACTGCATTTCCAGTTCTTGGCAATAGTGAGGATAATTTTCAAAAATTTGGATTGGTTATCCAATGATTATTAAGCTTAAAAAATAATGTCATTAAATCTTATTATAATTTTTCATGATTTTCGTTATCTTTAATTCGTTAAGTACCTATGTCAGTCGAGAACTGATTTTTCAGTAAAAATAGTCTTACATAGTTTTAAATATAATTCGAAGAAACAGTTGTTGTATTGTTGTATGTTTACCATTTAAATGTTAATTGTCTTTGTTAGTATATTATAAAAGGGGCTCAATTCTAATGATATATCTGAGGATAAAAAGAATGTAAGTACATAGTTTTTTTTTGTTTTTGTTATAAAAGTATATTTTGTACATACATCATTCTTTGTATCCAACAGAAACTGTAAAAGTGTAGTATAACAATGTATTATAGTATGTAATAATATGGATGAAAAGGCTTGTGAGAATAATTGTAATTAATATTTTAAAAATAAAATCAACAGCCGATGTATATATTGAGCTATAAATATATAAATATTCATATTTTTTGTATAAAAGGATAGGTATTTATTGACAAGTATCCAAACCTGATGGAGTGCCTTGTTAACTAGAGTTAATAGTTTTGTTTTGTGAAGTTTTACAGGATATTTTCGCGTCCCTCTTAAAATTTCATACTTTTTACTACATATATTTATTTCTCACTAAAATTACATTTTGTTTTCAGTGCCATAATTTATAATTATGTTAAAGTTCTATTTTTTATCAAAGATGCTACGAAATATCTTGTAGAAACTGTCTAAGTCAGAGTTGTAGAAATCGATAAAGTAAATTTGTTTTTATCATGTATATATTGTATGTAACGTATTTTTACATATCAAACAAAAAAGGGAATTATTGTACTAACATGTTTAGAAATGGAATAATAAATAATTTCTTTTTGTATACTTGCCAAGGTTTTTTACATTGTAGTCTTTTTCGTAAACGTCACTTGGGAGATCCTAAATTGTAAAATGCCTACGTAAAGCTAGTATGTTTTATAAAAAGGAAAACTTGATTGAAGTCATGTGTCTCATATTGGTGACAAGTTTTAGAAATTGCCTTCATGATTTCTTTGCGCTCTTCATGTTTCATAGATAGTTAATTTGTACATAAAATTATAGATGTTACAAAAATATTAGTTAAATGATTTATTCTAATAAACTGATCATAATTGATTCACTTTTATTTCCTTTAATGTAAGAAAAATTCATCACAATTTTTTTTTTTTTCAAAATTAGCATGTAACAGGTAAATTGTAAATAAATAAGATGTACGTGTGAATTTGAAAAAAGTTTATTTTGACTAAATTCGGTTCTAAAGATAAAACATGCGAAGACGAAAATTGTCAATATCAAAAACAATAATACTTTTGTGATTTATTGAATTACTAAAATAATTATGATCTCTAAAGTTGTAAAATATATAAAATTGCTTCATATTTCTATAATTCTCTGTCGCAAGTTGTCTGCGATATAAAATTAAATCGCGATAGCATCAGTATTCTGTTCCACCAATAGATTTCAATAGTAAGTAGGTAACAAATTGAAAAATTCGCATCATAACATTCAATCCATGAATATTAGAACTGCTCGCACTTTTCCGATAAAGGCTTAGAATCGCTCTTGTTCACAAGATCGAATTGGTTGTCGTATGGAGTATATCTATTGTATCGACCAGAGTACAGTAATTTATTAAATAAATAATTTGAAGGATATCAAAAGAATTTTTTGTTGAAAAAAATACATTTCTCATACGTTCTAATAAGTTATAACATGCTGAAAATGTTCCGCGTTTCTTTCAACATATAAGTTAACTCTCCTTTCAATATTTAAACTAACTAATGCTTCAGGTGAAATTTCATTAATTACATCTCCGTAATACTATTGAGGAACACAACCATTTGCATTATTAAGCAGTTATACAAACATTCCTTAACAAATGCAAATGTTGCATTAGCTGTATGTGCTGTAACTCCGTCTTGCTGAAGGTATCCATTTTGCAATTCATAATCATTTATATATAAATGATTATGAATTACTGATTGGGTGCAATTGAGTTTTTTGAAATTCATGTGGATTCTCGGTGGACCATATATGACAGTAGAATGTCATGAATTTGGGTTTTCGATATTCAATTCTTGGAATAATGTATTTTCGAAGCAATTCTAAGAATTTTGCAAAATTGAGGTTTAAATCAATGAAGTATAGTCCTACAATAAATTATACTTGTCCCACATTGACTCTTGCATTATATTATGTTTGTTAAATTTTGGATATAAAAAAGTAAGGTTTATTGGTATAAAGAACATTGATATACAAACGGGAAATTTTGTGAGATTACGGAGGCATTTAATGAAAATGAAGCTTCATCTGTATTTTGCTTAATATTTTCGTTTTCATTAAACGTATTGAATAAAGCTTCACAAAAATTAACCCATCTTATTTTACCATCCTCAAATAGGTGCCTGTGATTTAAAAATTTGTTTGTATTGCTTTAAAACTTTAAAGACTGATGCTTTAGAATTTTTAAGTTGTTTGTCTAATAGTGTTATGAGGCTTTCTTCAACATAATGTAAAATACGTAATTTGAACTGTTCGGAGAGTATATGGTGAGTTTTCTGGATTCTCTTCTTGTGGCTATTCATTAGACTTTTCAACATTACTGAAAAATTCTTCGAATACATGGTATTGGCCTATGAGGGTAGTTTGCCGAAAACAGCTCCCCAACATCTCTTATGGTATTTCCGGCTAGATACCAATTTAGTATTTCTGTTCTTTCATCTTTTGAATAGTGTGCACTTCGACAGTTGCTTCGTGTAATGTTGGTTGCATATGTAACTACGCCCTGACCCGTTTTTGTAAAATTATACAGTCCGAATATAGGGGTGAATGCCTAGACTATATATAGAGATACTTAGAAGAAATGTCTTTCGGGTGATGTCGCGTAGTTAATATTTTACTTGACTTTTCGCTGACCATCCTGTCAGCTTCTTCAGAAGATTTCTAAAGACAGTTTTTAGAAATAAAGAAAAAAACATCACCCGAAAGACATTTCTACTATGGATTACGGTCGTGAAAGCCTACACTCAACTATAGAGGTACTTGAATATTGATGATTATTGATGGAAACGAAAAAAGCTTTAGCGCTACTTCTTTATTTTGTTTTGCGACATCTCGTTGTACGTGATGTCAACTTTTTCAAACAAATGTCTATAAAGACTAGTTAGATACATAATTTTGTCTATATAGACATTTTCTTCAAAAAGTTAACACGAACGAAACGTCGCAAAAAAAAATAAAGAAGAAGCGCAAAAAAGATTTTTCGTTTTTCTCCGTTAAGAAACGACCTACATCTCAAAAGAAATAACCATCAATATTAAAATAAGTATACCAAGCTCAAGAAAAAAAAACAAGTTATAGACATAAAAAAAACGCACAGTATAATCATTTATAGTGTATGTGTTGAACCTGGTTGAATCCATTTGGTTTCAATATGCCGGAAGGTCAATTTTTTTCATCATTGGAAAACCTATGTAAAAAAAAGATGTATGTCCACACTGACTGGATTTATTCTGTGGTATAGTTCAATATTGTACTGGGCGATCCAAAACTGTCTGAAAAATTCTGAATTCCCCAACGTGTTAGCTAAATATTTGGATATTTGCACTTCCATTCATGTGTGAAATTAGAACCTATTGAAAAGGGAAAATAATAATTTTCACTATTTTCTTTCTCATTTACATTGGTGTCATCAAGTCTTCAATCCACGAAAAGCTTCACTCTGGCATTTAGGTAGGAAATTAGGCATGGATTTACCTGATTTTTCACTTGGGAAAATGCACCTGTGAACAATTGGTATGTCATTAATTCTAATTGGTCTTGTAGTGTACCGATATACAATTATTATTTTAAACAATACATAAGCATCGGCACCTTCCACACCACACAAGTTTAATTTATTATATAGTAATATAATTGTTAGACACGAATGGTCCTCATTATCAACCGGTACCCGAATGATGTGATGCTTTTTTTTTTTTTCCTCACTTATTTCGGTTGATGATGAGGACCATTCGTGTTCTCGAAACGGCCGTCCCGGACTATTATATTACTATATAATAAATTAAACTTGTGTGGTGCGGAGGGTGCCGATACATATGTGCTGTTTACCACACTACGCCACAGTCCTTGCTATCATTATTGAATTCTTATTTTGTTCATTTCAAATATGCAAGCAAACATCTTTATTCATCTCCCAATTTAGACATAGCTTAATTTATTTAAATTGAAATTATTTTTTGTTAACCTATCAAATAAATAGATTTAGTAGTATTTACTTGCCAAGGTTGGTAGCATTTTTAATTTGAATCTACATTAACCGTTTGAAAAAGCCTGACAACAAAAGTGTTGGGGTGTAATTGGAAAAATGGACAAGACTCAAGAAATCATCGAAGAACATTTAATAAAATCGAATGTGCCATCGGAATCTGTGCCGGCGGTGCGAGAATTGATGATAAGTATGATTAACCATCCTTGTTACGCGAATCCAAAGTAAGAGAAGTCTTTAATGGTCGTTTTTCTTTAAATGTTGTTTTTTTACTCCTTTCAGTTATAAATGGACCATAGATGATTTTGAATTAGGGCGCCGTTTAGGTCGCGGTAAATTTGGTCGCGTCTATAGCGCCCGCGAAAAGCAAACTGGATTCGTTGTGGCGTTAAAGACTTTGCTCAAAGCTGAAATAGTAAACGGAGGTGTTGAAAGGCAGCTTTTGAGGGAGATCGAAATTCAGTCTCATTTGAAGTACGTGTAATAGTTTCTCAGGTTGGTTGTATATTTAACCATTTATTTATGGATTTTAGACATCCGAATGTATTAAATCTGTATACTTGGTTCCACGATAGTTTCCGTATATATCTCGTGTTAGAATATGCTAGTGAAGGTGAATTGTATAACCATCTAAAAAGGAGTCCCCAGGGTAGATTTCCCGAGAGCTTGTATGTATTACTACATCAATTATAACATCATTAATAACTTGTTTATAGCTCGGCAAAGTATACCTATCAGGTCGCAGATGCCTTGGACTACTGCCATAGGAATCATGTTATACATCGAGATATAAAACCAGAAAACTTACTTCTTACATCAGACGGAAATGTCAAATTAGCAGATTTTGGTTGGTCTGTTCATGCACCCTCGTTGAGGAGAAATACCATGTGTGGAACTTTAGACTACTTACCACCAGAGATGATCGAAGGAAGGGAACATGGATCTTGCGTTGATAATTGGTGCCTAGGTGTGCGCATTCTTTAAATGTAATATCCCAATTTTTAAAATTTATTTGTTAAAGGTATCTTATGTTATGAGTTTCTGGTTGGACGTCCTCCTTTTGAGAGCCAAACAACAGATGAAACTTACAAACGTATACGCAAGATTGATATGAAGTTTCCGTCACATGTATCGAAAGGAGCTGTAGATCTCATCAATAAGGTAAAATTATTTTGTTTCTGCAGCTTTTAATTAATTGTAACACATTATGCAGTTGGTGGTGTACAATGTTAAACAACGGATAAAATTAGTCGAAGTAATGTCACATCCATGGATTCAAAGCTTTGTTTAATCTGGTAACCTGGACCATTTGTTTCGCAAATTATATTGTTTGTTTTTATTGCTGATTAAGTTATTTATTTTTATTGTTTGGAGGAAAAATTAATTATCTCTCAAAAATGTAAGACTTCTTGTTAACATTTTTAGCTTAGGTTTTAGTAATTTGGAAGTCATTGTTATCTAATCTTTTTGTTTTTTTTAATGTTTCCACATACTGTGCTTCCAAAAAATTAGATTGAAGTTTTGTATACAGTGTGTCCACCTAGTGCATATTTTTGAGCAATTTAGAACAAAAAAAAAATTTCAAACAAAGTAATCAGAGACCATTGTCGCATATTATGAAATTATATTGAAGTACACAGGATGTTCAGTTTCCACGGAGCATAATACAAGTTTGATTTTTTAAATGAAATATCCTGTGTATTACATTTTTGGATGCTTCTCTTCACTTCATGTTAACTTTCTCTGATATTCCTTATGCCCATCTTTATTTTTGAGATAATTGGGATAATTTAAGATTTGTCCGAAATGCTGCTTTAAGGACCGATATCTTACACGCCTTGTAAGTTAGAGCGGTAATTGATGTCGTTGCCATGTTTGATTCATGTTATTTCAACTTTAAATGGAACGCCCTACATATTTTTTGAAGATCTGATATAGCTCCTTTTCTAGAATCTTTTTCGCAAACGTTTCCCTACACCTAAAACGCGTCCTTATTTAGTAAATCAAATACGAAGTTATGCAAATAAGTTTTTCATGTAAAAACATAGAGTGCCATGACCAAATACTATAAAATTCTGTTTTTGTAAAGATATTCACTAAAACAAATGCATGAACGTAGAACAATAGAGTTGGATGTTTGTAGCGCGTAAGGCGTTTAAGATACCGGCCGTAAAGGCGTGGAATTTCGCAAAAATTTCATGTTAGGTCCATTACCTCAAAAACCAATACGAATATAGAGAACATTGATGAAAGTTGATATGAATTGAAGAGCGGCAACTAAAATCGTAATAATATGTGTTCTATTTAAAAAACCAAACTTGTATTATGCGCTGCAAAAACTAAATAGTGCAGCATTTGTCCACGAATATTGTCTGTTTGATATCTTTTATTTTAAATTGCTCAGAAAAGGAGTGATAAATTAGTGGTTTTCAAGTGTCAAGTCTGTAAATTAAAATGTGCCATTGCTTTCTAGAATTTCTTACTATTTTATTTATTAGATTTTGAATAAAACGAATTTGTACAAAAAGTAAATATTTATTGTAATAAAGTAATTAACAAAGTAGTTTACATTTTGTTTTAACCCAGATCCGTCCATGATCCAAAGTACTGATAAATTGAAGCGCTTTTCTTTGTTATATAATAACTAATAACTAACTCATTGTCAACTGCAAACACAACTAATCTAAAATAACCTATTTCAATACAATTATATCTGCGCTCCGGGTTATTTTCGTCCCTTAAACAGATATATGCCAGTTGCAAGTGATATGTATTTTCAAGTATGCATTGAACCAGAAATGTATAACTTACATACGTGTTGGATAAGTTCGCGTGACGTTAAATGTAGGGTCGACTAGCTTGGAACATGCATATGTTGTCAACCGTATCCAAGGTACGAATTTGGAGGTCTCGGCCAAGTACCATAATGAGTTTCTGTTCAGAATTGCTCACGCTTAAAACGTTCTGCATTTCTCATACGTACTTAGTTAGGCGAGAGGGAGTCTCAGCCCACCCATCTACTTTGGCTGACTGGGTCTATTGTAGGCTGGCAATGTAATTTTAGGATAGACCGATTATTTTGGGGAATTTCAGTTTTCCTCATACTCTAGCGTTACAAAAGCCTCACATTGTCATTAAAGCCCTAATAAACTTCCTGGTTATGTCTCTGCTGGGCAACATAAATATCCTCACTTGAGGTAGACCTGTGAAGTTGCCCCAGGTTGGAATTACTTCTTGTTCAGCCCAATAGTAGCCCAACGTGTATTTTAGCAACATGTGGTTAATTCCTCGACAAATTAACTCATCTAATATATTCTCCTAGTTTGGGACACTCTGTACAATAAATTACGTTGGGAATTACCATACGAATCATTTGCAGAATTCTACCTTTAATTTTTTTTCTATATCATCTGAAATCAAATAAAATCGCTAATCTAAAATATACCTACATTTTATCACTCACAAAGTTTCAAATTTTACGTTGGTTTCCTCAAAATCCAAATTTATGAAGTGTCTCCTTTGCTCCCATATGGCGTGCCTTCATCCAAAATAACAGAGGGAAAACTGAATCAACGGATTGTTGGTTTCAGTATTATGTTTGATTTACTCATTTCTTATTTCTAAATCTTCCATTTTCTGAATGTAAACAAATAAGTTTTAGGAATCCACTGAATTTGGCATCAGCTCAGAGGAATGATGTAAAATAGATGTTTTTGTGCTTGCTCCATAAATAACTGAAAGTAAATCATACAAGGTTTGGAGATAACAAACAAGATAGCTAGGTAAACATGATTATCCAGTAGTTAACTTTGTACTGATTATGTTTATGGAAACGGTACAAAATCTGACAAAAATGCCAGTGTATTATACTTTGATACATATGCAAATTGAATATAGTGTGAAAATGAAATGAAAAAAGTTTTTTTTTTTAGCTGAACTGAATTTTTAAATATACATAATGATCATAAACCTGCATATGCAAACACTGGTTTTCTGCTAGCAGCCATTGAAAAGCTATGACTATTAAGATATCACAACATTATCAGCTTTTAAAGTATGAAGGCTGAAAATTTATCTATTTATAATAAGTAAACTAATAAACTAATTCTTTAGAACCATCTTTCCGAGTTCTCAGCGCAGATGCTCAGAAATAATCAAGAAGGATGTTTCAAGTATGTGCACCAATTTGGCATTATACTATTTTAATTAGTATAATCGTTGTATTTCCTTTATTTCTATAAATGACCCGTACACCAGCGGCAGATGATTTTCACTTCCTTGTGTATTTTCCTTGCATCGTACTATGCAACGGAAATACACGAGGAAGTCGAATTGTCGTGGGCGGACCTCCATTACGTAATCAGCCACCGCTACTGCCCTACACCGAAATTTTTATATGCTAATTCCTAAACTGAAGCTAAGTGTGTGTTTGAGTGTATGCAATATGTAAAAGGATGAAGTCTGTAATGTAATACTAATAACCTGCTCGCCCTTTAAAAAAAAAAATTGATATCACATAGTCAACGGTATCAAGTCAACTAAATAAAGACGAGACAAAAATTAGGCATGTCTGACATTGCAAGATGATTATCTAGAGTAGTGCAACAGTTATATGTTTAAAAGAACAACTTAAATAAACAAATTATATGGTTGACAGATAGCATAGGAAATGTGATGGAGTCTGTAATGCTACTCTTGTTAGAAGTGTCTCTCGCTCAAACTGTCCAAGTTACAGGTATTGTGCAGAATATCTCGACGAATACACGTTATTTATCTGAATACCCACGAGCCGAGTATACACCTAAACGAATCATTTTACAACTCGTTTAGGCAACTCACAATCAATTTATTTAGACAACAGCTTTCAAGCTCTTCTTTACCTGGATGTGATACTTACGTAGGTCACTCAGTACTTCATTAAAAACAGAAAATTGCGGTATTCTGTAGCACGGTTAAAACAAAATCGATTGCTTTCTATACGTGCAGCTGTGTGTACTTAACTAATTCTTCGCCAAATTTGAAATTTAAATCTTAATAATAAATAGAGAAAAGGGAAATTCATTAAACCAGGTAGTAACTGTTAATAATTCTAATATATTTTGAAATAAATAAAAAATGATTTTCAAACTTTTACTGTGTACTTTATCAATACACATTGTATTTACAACGGTAGACATTACCAAAGAAAAAAGTGAACGACTGTATAAAATAAAAGTATAGATACAATTACAATAAACAATAAAATAACGATACATTTCGTTTTTTCCTAGACATGACTTCTTAACTATTCTTATCACAATGTCCGTGGCGCACCACCCACACAAACAGCACAGTATAAATAAGTAACATGTATTTATTTGCGAGTTTTTAGGTTAAGTCTGACGTTTGGCATCCACTCTTATTGCAGCAGTAAACTGGTACGTGATTATATTTACTGACAAGTCTAACTACGTTAATTATATAAAGGGACATTTTAATGGCTTATAATAATTTATGGGTATTAACATGTTGTTCAACCAACATACAGTACAAATGTCACCTTATTTTATTAACGAGCTCGACACTAACAAACCTTCAATTTCCTTTTTTCTTGTAACATGTTTTGAGACGTTTTAACAAACAGTTGTAATCATGCGGAGAGAACAACCTCAATTTGATGATCAAATTAATGACTAAGAAATGTTTATGTACAAAATAAAATAACTTACAATCTATTTAGGCATCTCCACAAACTGAGGTTTCTTTTCGTTTCAATTTCCTTTATTTAATTTTATTTGCTTTTATTCTCATTTAATAACAATCGATGGCATATTACAGGTTCTTGATCGCGTTATATTTATAGTACAATTTCTCAGTAAAATTCAAATTTCTAATATAGACTATATATTTACAAATGCTATAAAATTAAAAGGTGTCATAAATAAAAAAAAAATAACAATAAAAGCGATACAAGTTATTGTTATATCCGGAGGTGGGTGGTTGGGATCGAGTTTCTTACATGAGAAGATATTTCATTTAAAAAAATTAATTGTAATCAGCGGCTAAATGATCAAAAATGCAAAGGTCCCTGTGAGCTGCACAATGAAAAAATACTTGCATATGACAGTACTTTTTAAACTTTGAGTAATCAACTATTTTCTTTTAATTTAATCTCAATTTAACAATAAAATATTCAATAAGCGTATTTTCTCCGTAAGGGAGACAAAGATGGGCAAATATCTGTACAATTTTATTATATATGTTCGTTTTTTTTTTTTATTAATTTCGTAACAGTGATGAAGATGATCATAATAGAGATAAATAAAAGGATAAGGATTTTGTAGCAAACCAAATACACACTATGATACAAAGCAAGGTCACTTCATAAAATAATAACTTATCGATATCTATATATACTATTCGTTATATATATATGTATGTATATACTCATATATATAAAAAAGGAAACATACAAGACTATGATATCAGTTTGCACTTTTGTTGACTGCACAGTTACTTCAGACAAGCTTCATTACCACCACATCCCTCATTTATTTGCTATTATCTCAATTTGTCCCGTGTACACAAACATTCGCCATCACATTTTGAACTAAGATGGAAATTAAACGAATTTTACACTGTCGTCGTGGTTATAATTCATTTTGAATTTTAATATTCTTGAAGAAAAGGAAGCAGAAGCAATAAGAGAGATAGAGAGAAATTTATAGAAGGCAAAGGTTCCCAATATACTGCTCCGCCTATTTGTATTGTTTGTATGTCCATATACTTTTTTTTTATCAAAAAAAAATGTATTTATAAGAGTTCATTTCATTTAAATATTTTAAAGTCTTCGCACACTATTATCCATATTTTCGCGATATTATCCGAATGTAGTCTTATTAACAAAATTTCTTTTTTATCAACTTGCTCCATATTACACATTATAATTAATTACTTTTATTTATATATATGCGATTCTTAAATAATTTAAACACAGCACTGCACTAAGACGAAGAGGAAGCGTTCATAGCCCCAAACAGTCCCGTTGAAAATGTTCCTGGTTGAGGATTGCTATGTTGACCTTGTTGCTGTTGCTGTTGTTGCTGCTGCTGTTGGGCGCTGGAAGTCACTCTCGAATGTTTAGGCATAGGAGGTTGAAGGTATTCATGTTTAGCCAGTGATAGCACATCTATTCGGTCTTCTTTACGGTACGCTAGACAGCTACGAATAAAACTCTGGAAAAGAAAAGTTCATCGTTTCATTAAATGAAGTAATTAACTTTTTTTTTAATGCTATTCCGATTTTAAAAATCAGTTGGTAGTGCATGTTAACGAATAATCAAGAAATATTCATAATAATATATATCATCATTTTTAACAAAATAAATGCACGTCAAATTATTTACATACTATAGCTGTAATTAATAGTTCATTTAAAGAAGACACATTTCTTATGTGTACTTTATGGAAGAAAACAATATAATTAAAATTAATTAAAACACTATCACATTTACGGGTCATATAATTTCTTTAGGTAGTTTCAGTCGTAAGTATGCGGTATATACTTCCTAGCAAAGTCGCCTATATTAGAATTAGATGCATTAATTATTATTAAACATATTTGAAGGCGGTGATATAGCGTCATTACTATGCAATCAAATAACCGCCAAAATAAGCTGGTTGCTACAAGTAACGAATAATTCGGTCGCTAAAAATCGAAACGCGATCAAACGTAAGTACGAGACAGGATCCAATAATGCGAATTATAACGTTAATCAATAATGATGAAGTGTAATTAGGCCAACTAGTCCTTAGTTATGTATAGTTATCTGAATCAGCAACATGGCTAGTTGCAAAACGCAAACGATTTTATTTTGTACGGAATATGTTGTATCGATGAAAATTGTGAAAAGATCGTGTTTGGGAATGGCAAACTATTGACATCAAAAGCATGCCGATAACATAAACAGTTTTCAAAGAATGGGAAGAATATGCGGCGACTAGCCACTCGAACCAAACTCGTTTTGCCCCAAATTGAAGATTCATTTGCGATTCATAAGTCGGTCAATCCCATTAGTGCACTAGATGCTATTTACTTTATTTTAAAAGGACATGGGATGATGCTATTAAAATCGGCTTCCAAAAAGTTTAAATGCAAAATAAATGAAAAAAAAATGAATATCACGGATTCCGATTACTCGGCACCGGGGTGGATGCCTGATGTTACTCCATCGTACAGGCTATAAGTGGATTAGACGAATTCCCCGCTTTCTCCAATGTGCTCCTCGCAACGATGTGATTGAGACGTCCTCACCAAGTTGGACATTTCGAATAACCTAAGCAATGCTTCTGAGCATCTTGTTTCGTAGTACCCCCAATTTTAAGTTACTTGCCGCGGCTGTCGTCCATGCACGGTATGGTACAGACTTTAGACAGGATTTGTAAATGAGCATTTTGGTTTTTAGATCAAGTGGGGAATTTTTGACGAGAAAAGATTCAAGGTATTTCCAATATGTTCCTAGCTGATTTTTATAGATTTTTTCTTTCAGGTAAACAGCTTAGAAATTTTACTTTAATTTGTTGCCTTGTCACCAACAATCTTGGCTATAATAGAAACACTTTTTCTAATGGTTTAGTGTGTAATTCTGTGCTTTGTCCTCCATCAAATCAACATGATTACATACAACGTTGCTTGATTGCAAAAAAAAATCATTGAGTTATACCTTAGTAGGATGATTAACTAGGTATCGAGCAGGGCATCTACTTTTCATAAACACAAATAAATAAAGTAAAAGAAACGTACTTTGGCTTCATTAGTTACAGCAGGTTTATTGGCGAATTGAACTTCTGTTGCTTTCAAGATCGTATTTTCTTCCAGAATTGTCGCTTGCGACTGATTATGTCCAAATGGCTTCTTTCCGTAGAGACATTGATAAAATATTACTCCAACGCTCCAAACATCCACCTTTGACGATATCTTAGGAGGATTTTTGCCGACCACAAAACACTCTGGAGGCAAGTACCTAATAAAAGTCAGAATACACTTATAAAAATTCATAAAGAACTCACTGCAAACTTATATTTAATATGTTTGGTATTTTAACTCTGTCGAATTAATATACCTAGTGTAGTATCAAAGCTTTCCTTTCACCGCCGAGTTAATTTTGGACAAATGTTCTATTCCATTACTATAACCATGTAGATTTCGTTTGTTTTGAATCAGCAATCATTACAATTTTGCATTCAACATGCACATTTACTAAATGTGTATGTTGAATGAAACAACTACTAGTTTGTCAATTTAATCGATTCCATAGGACCAATAATAATGAAGACAGCAAAGTGGGCAGGTAATTTGAAACACCATGTATACCCAAATCACATAAAAGCAATTTTGATATTTGCTTTAAAATTAACATTTTCCACGTCGTATTTAACCGGATTGATTATTAAATTAAAATAGTACCTACTTGTGTATTTATATAGCTTTTATTGGAAAACTACTTATTAATACTAACCAATAAGTTCCAGCCCCTTGCGACGTTAGGTCCATCCCATGATCAGGATTGTAATTCTCCTCATCCATTACTTTACTCAAACCGAAATCTGTGATCTTAATTTCTCCGCAGACATTCCCTTCTGTTAACAGAATGTTACCAGGCTTCAGATCGTAATGAATCACTGGCGGTTTGATTTCATTCAGGTACTTCAACGCCGATACTACTTGCATAACTATAGACCTAGCTTCTCTTTCTGGTATTGTCTTGTGCTACAAAATTTATTGACTGTAAAACGTTGGTGACTAGTAAAATATATAAACTATTTAAATTAAAATTCAGTCCCGTCTTGAAACAATTTGTTCACCTTCATCTATATCAAGGAACAGGTTCTATCATCATTACATTAGTTAAAGCATAAATAGTATAATGTATTTGATATAGGTTAACAATAACGCCGTAGAATTTTGACAACAAAGCTTTTTGTTATCACGTGGAAATAGATGCATAATATTCTATGCTTTTGTTTTGTAGTTAATCAACCGCACTCGAAAGAACAAGAAACAAGATTATCACTAATTACGATTGCTAGGTTTGATAAAAAAGTAATTTCCTTTTATTTAAAATAAATTTGCGTAGACTAAAAAATCAATAAAAAGTGTGATAAGTTAGCTCAAATTTTCATTTTTGAAAATGTTCATGCTGACTGTGGTAGTCTCGTAATGCAGCATATAACTATAGCTTTCGGACCGTTTTTATAGGCATTTGTTTACATAAATACAAATTATTTGCACACTGTTAAACTAAATTCTATACAATATACAATAAATATCGTAGCATGCGTACCTGTTTTAAATAAAAATCCAGATCATGACCATCACAGTACTCCAAAACTGTACAGAACGAATTGGCGTCTATTTCGAAAACGTCATATAATTTAACTACCCTAGGATGATCTAATGCTTTATGTATATTATATTCTCTTAAAGCATGCCTGGAAAAAAAAAACACATGTCAGGTATATAATTTTTCACCTGAATAGTTTTGTAAATTCTACTACATCGATAGCGTATTTTTAAATGGGATCGAATAAAATCTTTTTATTCGAAATTTTTTACAAACACTCAAAGTGAAGATAAAAAACGGAAGTGGCCTAATATTTAAGAGTAAAAAAATACTCCATCTACCCTTACTATATTAACAATATTTATTGTACTCTTTTTTTTTTCTTCATTAAGCCAATAAATACCTATTATTATTATTCGCATCTTAAATAACCTGTTTGATCTTTTATTTTGTCACATTGCTTTTATCAATTTTTTCAAGTATTTTTAATTTGAAAGCAAACCCTTTCCGTTTCATTTAATTACCATAACTATAATGATACAATAGGTTTGTTCCAATAGACGTTGGAATCAGTTCGGAACCGCGCGTGGAAAGGAAATTGGGGTTCTAACAACTGTAGAACTAATTCCGAATCAACTGCAGGATCGTTCCAACAGACACTGAATTATTTCTGAACCGATTCAAGAACGGTGAAATCAGTTCCTGGTTCTGAGTAAGAACTTAAAGAGTTAGCATATTCTTAACGCATACGCGTAAAATAATTTACTACCGATTCAAGAACAAATCTATATATTACTGATCTGGGATATATCAAATGAGTACAATCCCTTGTACTAAGTTTAACTCATGTAAATGTCAAATTATTCATATCAAAGATACAAAAACGTTGTATGTATACTTTAGGTTAAATTAGTTCTTGGTGTCAAAAATGACAACGCAAACATATTTCTGCCAACGTCAAATAATGAAGTGGTCGATTTTTATGAGTGAACCTTCGGCTAGGATATTAAAAAAAAAGGCCGACCGAAAAGGCGAGTGTTTCACCTACGTTTGAAAATACAGATTTGTTTTTCAATCATTCTGATGGAAGTAGGAAGTTAATATGACTTTATCATACATCAAAACCCTTAATCTTTCATGTATTTTATTATTATCGTAACAATGAAAAACGCGTAAGTTCCCCATAATACCGCGTAATATTTTAATCAATTAAATACCACAATAAAGCCTTTAAAAAGCTGATTAAAAATGCGCAAAAACTTTTAAACTCTCCTACATTTCACATTTTTTTCTCATACCTGCACGGGTACACATGAAGAGATGTAAAATGACATTACTTTTCTGCTATGTTCGATACCAAGTACTCGTTCGTAGTATAATTAAAGGGGATGCTTTAGACAAATCTAGGTAGTAGTTACAAGAGAAACTCGCATTGAAAGAATGTTATTGCATTCACAGATCACAGTGTTCATTTAATTGCATCCGGCGCGATTATTAACAGGGTTCTATGATTGTGGAGACAAACAATGGAGTATAAACAAGTAATGTCCGGTCCCTTGCTTTTTTAGTCTTAAAAATGCACAAACCTGCTTTTTATGATTTTGTTTAGTTTTAATAAATGATGTGCCGTGATTTTCATAATTAAAAGAATAATACAGACGATATAATTTGAATTATACCTACTTATGAACAAACAAATGTAAAGGAAACCTTCTTATTTGGATTTATCGACGATTTCTACGAAACAATAAACCGCAATACTATTTAATGTAGGGAAACGAAAGTTCAATGCGTTTAATGTTTAATACAGGAATCTTGAAAACTAGCGGTGTTAAGACCAATTTAAAACACTATTGCTTTTTTTTCCTACAAAGTGTATATAGGTGCTGTCCTATAAAAAAAAAGAGAAACAACATGAATCAAATATGGCAATGATTTTGATGGTCATCTTGTAGCCACTAGGTATTACAAAAAATTAGCGTACGTATTACTGAAAACTCCCAGAAGCATGCAATCAAATAAAATTTCAATCACCGGGAGGACATTTAAGATACCGGCCCAAGAAACAGCGACATTTCGCAATAATTTAAAATTATGTCAATTATCTAAAAAAATTAAGGTACTGATAGATGCATCGAAAAATTATACAATACGCAGAATGTTCCATTTCAAAAACCAAACTTGTATCGTTTGTAGCGGAAACTGAATACTCTGTAGCAGTAATTGCGCGAAACACTCCAATCTGGTAACATGTAATTACTTGAAAATTGTTTTCAATCCACAAACATTACTATTTTCATTTGTCTGGATTCCGTTTTCATGAATATTTAAGAATGATGAATAGATTCACACTTACTTAATATAATTGGCCTTTTTATCTTCCTTCCAGTCCTTATTTAACTGATGAACTTTGCATGCCACGTAACGTTGTTCCTTGAGATCGAACGCTTTGTGGACCTCGCTAAAGCCGCCTTTTCCTAGCAACATCAGCAGCAGATACCTATCGTTGAGTACCGGATGATTGTTAAACCTTGATTGGTCTTCATTATGGATACGTTTCAATTCTCTTATGTGTAGGTTTCGCTCTCTTTCTAATTTTTCCATTTCCAGCTGTAAGTCTGCGTCTTCTTTCTTGAGCGCACTTTGTCTTAACTACAATATTTACAAAAATATACAATTTAGAACAAGCAAGAAGTGATAAAAACAAAAAGAAAAGAATCATAATACGGTATCACCTATATACTCTTTCGGCAATTTAAGATAGATAATTGCCCATAATAACGTAAGGAACCCCACGTTCTTTCAAATAACGGAATATGAATTAACCTTGGATCAAATAAATTCAAATAAATTTTGTTTACCACCAAAACTTAAGTTATATTTAAAATGAACAAGTTAGCGAAATACGTTTTCTCTCAAAGACGACTCGAACTAAAAAGGCAGATTCTTTTGGCTTCTTTGTTACAGATATCTTTTGTTAAGGCTATACAAGAATGGTATTTTCAATATGACAGTATAGATATTTATTATAGGTATTGAAGTGAACGATTTGTAGTTTTCGCTGATTAAAATGGTCTTTTCAACTAATTACATCTAAAGTACCATCAATTCACTAGTTTTTCATTGTGATAGGAATGAAAATCAAGGATAATATTCGACTAAAAACCATTTCAACATCGCAGTGCTTGGCACTGTTTTTGTGTTTAAAGGCTGCTCCACACGATATTTACATGACATCTGTCTTGTGTAAAATGCAGTACCGTACGCTTCGCACAATTTTGTCATACCTTTAATATTTCATCAGCCTCATAATACTCCTGTAAGGAGAAGGAACCTGGTACAGCATCTGGTTTGAGGAACGTTGAATCAGTGCCATTATGAAGTGACGATGCAGACGAATTTCGTTTCCGTCCACCCTCACTCGTGGGTCTTCTTTTAAGTAATAATTTTTTCTGTCTATCTATTTCTTCTCTTTCTGCCGTAATTTCTTCTTGCCGCCTAAGAAAGGATAATTTTGTATGAGTTCAGATTCATCAGTACGATAAAATGTAGCTGTTGATGTAATATTTCTCAGTTGGTAGTGCATGTTAATGAAATCATTAAAATCATACAACGTTATTTCATCATACGAAAGAAATTAGTTCTAAAACATGTGCATTTAATATGAATGGAATGTACTACTAGATTTTAAAATTTTTATTATTTCTTCAGTGTAATATGAATTCAAAATTTAAGTGCTAATGTAATTCGTTCTCACTATTTATTATTGCAAAAATTGTTATGAAAGAAAACAATCTCTACCGACACATTTCTTCTGTTTGCTTTTCAAACATGACAAAAAAAAAGGAAGAAACATAATTATGGGAAAATGTGGATTTTCTTATCCTCGTGACAACGTTTCCGAATACCAATGATGTTGCTTGCGTACAATTTTCATACATAATTGAGGACGATTGGTGTAAAATACAATTTTTGACTTCAGTATTAATTAAACCGACACAAATGTATTTACTTTACAAACTTGGTCTGCATAACATGGATTGTATTTGTCTTTCTTGATCTTAATAGAAATTTAACATATTCCAGGGTCAATAAGCAAGAATAATTTTTACTAATTGTTGTTGAGAATGTGACTGTAAACAGTACGAGTAAAAAAAAATTACCTTGCCAATTCTTGAAAAGCATGTCCATCAGTCCAATTCTCTTGGAAGGTGGCACCCACCCTCTGCGTTACAAACTGCCCTAACCTAAGCCTATTTTGCATGCATTTTTGACGAGCCTCTTTCTTCTCAATCGAACTTTTTTCTTTGAGCAATTTCTTTACTACTTCAATGCATTTATTTATATGTTGTTTGTGCTGGTCTATTGTTTTTTGTTGCGCGGACATTTGATGCCTCAGTTCTTCATTTTGTCTTGTAAGTTCTTCTATTTTATTATTACGGGCCTCTAAATCCGAAGATGCTTGAGTTTCGAACTCTTGTATCCTCTGGCATGTTAATTCAGTCTGAAAATAAAAATCTGTTTTATTTTTAAAACACTAATTAAACAGAAAATGATAGTTGATGTATTTATATCACCTGAAAACCAAATGAGCACTGCAACATCGTCGTACGGAAGCATTTATTAAAGTCGGAACTACATTCTTTTCAGTTTGCACAAATACTTAAACCACGTGTTCTGGAATACACAGAACATAACCTCAACAAAATGTTCACGTATAATAAAACCTTTTTAATCGAAACAGTATTTTTGTTCTAAAATTGTGAACAAATACTAAAGAAAAACTATTAAATCTTTTCTGCAGCTGCTTTTCTTGTGCAAGAAACTGTACGTCTGACGAACGCATTTTCAACTGTTGTAGAAACATGGCGACTGGCGGAAACATGGCCGCCAACGGAAACACGTTTTGAATAATCACGTGACCTAGCGTTCGACTTTCTTTAAACTCTACTTTTATTTTAGTCAGTGATTTTTTTTTTTACCTGTACTTGTTTGCTAACCATGGCAGGGTGAGGCAATCTGGGGGGTTGCGTCTTGTAAAAGTCGAAAGGAACCGTGTTGACTGGAACTTGGGGGGAAGTCATTCCCACCTGTTGCGGAGAAGGCGGGTACTGCAAATTGCAAACTCTTAATAACAGAAAAAGACTTAATTAAAATAACATTACTTCACAATAAAATGATAGATATATCGGGAAATTAAGTAGTAATAAAACTAAATTTAATTCCATTTCAAGCTATTGATATCAATTTTATAAAAGTAAAAGATGAATCAATAATGCGGGTAGTACATCATATGGCGCATATGAATATTTGCATTAACTGTAATAGACCAAAAAATCAGAGAACACATATTAAATGTACAAGTACTTCGCAATTTACGAAATTATACATATTAGCGTAATCGTTTCGTATCAAATCGGTAAGTATTGTAACTTGCTGAATAAAGAGAGCTGATTAAGTGTCTACTGTCCTTCTGAAATTCTATTAAACATTCAGAAGCTCCTTTATATGCTGACGACGAAAATGCAAGAAAAAAGTTCTATTGTGACAATGAAGTGTTGTGTGTGAAAATATTTACCTTATACCTGTTTCTGAACAACAGTTCAAATTATCCATTTATGTGGTAGTTAGGTAGAGTTTTACATCAGATCTAAATTTTAATATTTCACTGAGGTATGGTAAAAATAGAGAGACATTTCGACTTAGAAGATTGCCCAGGACCATAAAAAATCCTCAAGTAAGAAGTATTAGCAATGGGGAAAGATAAATGGCATGTAGTTTAGATATGCAACTAAATATAACTCGACAGCTGCTGCTAAATTAACTTCTAAGCAGCCATAGAACTTGAGGAAAGAACTGGGGTGGATATCGTAAAGGAAGTAGAAACCATAGGATTCGTTGTTTCAGATCTACGATGGCTTAGATGAAGCCCGAAGATCAATGATTCGAAGAAGAAGGAATTACCAGTATTGCGAACAAAATAGAGAGCGTCAATTTAAAATACGATCATAGAGTTGGTCTGAAAATATGATGCTAATAACTAATACAGATTTTAAGTTGGAACAAGTCGGGTTGTTATTAGTTAATGAATTTCATTGTGTAGATGTTAAAGTATGACAAATTTGTCTAAATGTTATGGCAGAAGAAGATAAAATATTCGAGTTAGATAATATAGGGGAAGATATGAATTTAGCTTGGCTTCAAATCAGAAATTCAATAGACTCACTGTAATTGAATTTTAACACCATTGTTTCTTTTTATCATGGTGGTTATGTGTGTACTTTGCTAAAAAATGTTAAAATATGCTTAATTGAAGTAATTTAGTAGAATATAATGGAGTGGTTTGTAAATTTAGTAATAACTTACTTCATTTGTTAAAACAAGCCTACTAATTGGACTTTGTTGCGGGATGTAAAGCTTGTAATGCATGCCATTTTTGAAAATCTGGAAAATTTTAGGGTATACAGCTAGTGAACGGATTACAGTCGAACTACTATCACGTAATATTCAATTATTACAATAACAAACATTAAAAATGCTAAAGAACTTTGTGGAGAGTTGAGTTATGTGCTGTAGAAAGCATAAAATAAGGACAAATTATCGTGTATTGCTCAGTTGTTAAATGTTTTATTTTATAAAAATATGACGGCAGATGTTATGATAAACAACATGTGCAAAAATTGAAAATTCTGTATTTTATGCTCACAAATAGGCTTCTATTCGGTTCCTACATTTTCTAATTTGTCAAGATCGCAAAAAAAAATACATATTCAGTGAGATCAAAAATTCGGAAGCAGATATTCTTGACTTGTTAACTTTACAACACCTACTGTCAAAATTTCCTGTAATTTTATAGATGCAATTGTCACTGACGTGTAGATATTTAGAGTGAGATCTATCGTGTGTGGTCACTTATTATTCTCATTTTGTTTTAACATTGCTACCTCTGTATTATGTAGTACTAAAAGACGATAATAGTATTTTTTGTGACACAAATACATTTACTGTTTTCGCAATGGGATGCAAAAAGAGTTCTTGGATATACCACACGGAATTTTGCTATGTATTGGGAGGATGGTGCCATTGCCTAAACAGTTGCAGCAACGCTGGAATTTCTGGAAGAGCATTTTCCTCAGAGAGCAATTCGTAAAGATGACTACCAAGATCAACCAACCTGTCTCTTTTAGATTTTTATAGAATAGAACTTAGCGTACTCGTCTTATTGACGAACTATAGACAGCTATTGAAGACGAAATTCGAAATATTGAAACGTTACAAAATGTTTTTGAAAACCTAAAACGAAGATTTTAGTCCGTTAAGATAATAAAGGCTAACATTTTAAGCATTTTTTTTAAGGAACAATTGTTGCACGTACTGAAATAAAGTTTGTTCGAAACAATTTTCTTATTGTAATAAATACTTGCAAACATTTGCGTTACTTATAGAAATGCGATATGTAGAACGTTGTTTTTGATTTTAGTATAGAATTTCATTTTCCACATCTTAGTAGTAGTAAACATGGGCTGCAACAATGTAATAGCAGAAAAACACTGATTTAGAGGAATCAGGAATACAAAATCAAAACAAAAAAACAAACTGTGCGAATAAGTTTCGTGGTCATTCTGTTTGATAATAGATCTGCACTTCATCAGTTAAAATCAGACCAAAACTAATTTGCTCTATATTCAATCAATTACCACAGTTATTTCAAATTTAATTTTTTCGGATTTATGACACTGTGACAGACAATGTGCGATGTGTCTATTATCTCATTAATTAATTTGAAGAATTATTACAAATTTAGATTTTAATGTCAATAATTACTCATCATGAACATAATTTCCCATCTTCGACGTTACTGAAATTTTCATAATAACTGTGAATTTGTTTGGTGTTATTACTAATTTTTCAATTGCTCCAATACAATCTGACATTTCTGATATCTCTATATAAAATGCCCAGTCCTCTAGATTAATTTGGAAAATTATGAATATATAAACTCTAAAACTGTTTGTTAGGAAACATGTATCTTGAAACACTTCTGTATCACCCTCATCACAACATTTCACTAATGCTGGACTGGTTTTGCTGCTGAAGATGATAGTTTAGCTTTCGAAACCTGTATTTAGTACGAGTGAAACGTTGTAGTAGGTGCCACAGTGAAGTATTTCAGGGTCTCAGTACCGCCTTAAGTACCCGATTCTTATATTAGATGCTTCACCCTACTATTACTATATTTCGGTACTTGCTACCAGAATAGCAGAAAACGGTAGGTGTATACTGAAAGATGGATGCCGTATTGCGTGTTTCACTTTTCGAAATATGGCTATTTAGCTTTGCATGGAATTTACGACACAATTAGAAGTGCTACACATAACGTTTGAATCGAAGTTTTGATAACTGGAGATTCGGAGGAGACATTTTACATATTTACTTAATAATTGATTCAAAAATAGCGACGAGTGTTTTAAAACTAATCTATTATAATGCCTTATCGATACACTCCATAAAATAAAACAATAGTTTCATTTATGATATATTTAAACTTAATTACAAAATTTCAAGAGCGTTTTCCAATTGGGTCGGTCTTCTTTTTTTTTAAGTTGCTATTTATTTCTCGTATAACCCGAAGCAACGAGACATGCTAAAATATTTTAGGTAAGTTGCTCCTACTATTTATTAGTAATCTCCCAAATTCTCAAGTTTCTCCGATTCATATTTTTCGGAACTAGTATATCAGCAAAATTAAGTTGCTTGTGTAAACATTACCTTGTGGGCATGTTGCACTCTAATTACCAACCTAGTGAATCAAAGGGAGATTGATATAATTAATCACAAATTCGTTTCTACCGGTTAATTGGCTCCAACCGACCTTTAAGCTATTTTTAGTTATAGTTGCTTTCATTATTAAATGGATATGGATAATGTTAATCACTCCAACATTTTTAACCAGAAAATAACTCTTCTATTGGGATTTTTACAGATTGCCACTTTTTTTTTATGCCTCATTAATAAAGTTCTCAGGATTAATCAATTTGCGTTTGAAATAAAATGAATATAGTTACAATACTTGTAAGAATGTCACATTCATAAAGAGGAGTGTTGACCAATAAAGATTTGTACTGTTTACTCGTAACAAAGAGAAAACTGAAAAAATATTAAATTAAAAAGAAATTCAGGAATAGGGCCGCAATACTTATGCGTATCCTTGAAAATACTTTGTTTTCTTTTTCTTGACCTTGGATTAATTATTCGAATATTAATTGATGTTTTTTTTTTTTGGTTTTTGGTCTTTGTTAGAAAAAAAAAAACCGTTTCTTTTTCTTATATTTAGTTTACTGCAACATTTCATTGATTATGGTGTCACATTTTTCAAGCTTATCATCCCGTTTTTGTTTTTTCTTCAATAATAACCTTTCCTTTTTTCCAAAAGACATAATAGTCATGTCCACAAAATCACGTTACATAGATATTTTTAGCATTTTTATTTAATTAAATACACAACGAAAATGATTTCGTTTCAAATAAAGGATCTTATCATCTCCCTTGAAAAAATTGACAAAATGATTAGTGGAACGTTGCAATAAACTAAAATATAAGAAAAAGAAACAAAAAAGTTTCTTTCCTTCTAATTAAAAGACCTAACCCTACTGCCCCACAAAAAGAAAAAAATAGAACACCATTATAGTACAGGTATTAAAAAACAAGCATCGTAACATTTAAAGGATAAGACACCATGTTTGGTCTTAAGTTTTGGAATTGCACAACAGACGAACTTATGACACCAGTTTGTGTACCATTTATCCATTTTGCGTTTTTATGAGTTCTAAATAATAAATATAAACAAACGCTAATTGCTAAATAGCCCGAACCTTTATATCTTATGTAAAGAAAGATGTAAATACGACATAAAACGGAAAGTACCTCAATTCTACTTGACACAACTTGACTTTGCGCAAAATAATAGCAGTGTTGTATTGATATATCTTAATTCAAAATGTATTACTGAAATATATTTTGAAAAGTAACAGTTATTTTCACTAAATTTGAATTTATTCCATACGTAAATTGGACTGCAATAAGCATAATACGGTAGGGCAACGAAATATGATTCAGGAAATTACATAGCAAAGGAAAATGCCATAAATTCATACAAAATTCTCTTAGTTGCTTCGCCAAAATGCAGAAATATAACAAAAACTACAGTAATAAGGTAGAGACAAGGCTTCTTATTGGAACGCAATAACGCCTTAGTTATTAAAAGAAGATTGCTAGAAACTAATTTGTGGAATAAAGAAGAACAAAGAAAAGACAAAGGAATCATTAGAATTTCGTAAAGAAAGATTAAGATGGCGTGTCACGAGAATGGCGCAATAGTTCACGAACGACGATAAGAATTATTTTGTATAATAAAATCGACAACCTGAAAAAACAGAATTTATTTCAAAGCACACCCAAAATATTGTCAAAAATTGCAGCGGCTGTTTATGAATGATATAAGGAGGACCCTTTTCCTGATCTGATGTAAATTGCTGCCCTTCTTTAATGTTACTATTATTTTACACACGACTACATCAATGTTTAATGAATGCATAATAATATCTTTCCGGTTGGTGGTACTAATGGTTGCGTAGCAACCATAAACTTGTCGATAAAGCACGTCGTGCCAAATTCAATTAAAATACACCAATTTTCAAATTTGGCATATTTCTATAACTTGCAATCTAGAGTTACATAAATGACAGCGGAACAACCCGTAATTGAAATCTATACCTAAATTGGAGAAAATTACCGGGAATCGAGTTCAATGCCAATTTGCCAATTCTGTATCAATGTCAATGTTCAGCATTATTAACGACAAAATAAAACGACTTCAGGCTTCATTATGAACATAAAATAGGAAAAAACTATTTCATATTTTGAATGAAGACATTGCAATATTACACAAAGATATTCCTAAATTTCATTGAAAGAATAAGAAAGGTGTGAGACCGTTACGTATGTTTTAAAATAAATATTCAATCGAGTAGGCAGTGGAGCTTGGGCTGATAAAGGTATAAATGATATAGCATCTAGGAAGATGCAAACAGTAAACTTACTCTGGTAGGTTCAAAAATAAATATTATTGATGAAAAGCCCCCAAAGGTGTCCGTGAAATACTTTCAAATTAATAAATAAATTATAAAAGCAACGTTCACATAGGGTAGCACAAAATTGGTGCAATGTGAAACTAAACTCATCAAACTTTAACATTATTTTCTGCGTTTGTTTTTGAATTTGTATGTTATGATTATTGCAGAAGTTATCAATAAACATACCGTGTAACATTTCTGTGAAATTCCGTGCATTACAAAAGAATTAAGAGTGTCCATAATCAGATTTAACCGCAACGCATAACAGAGAAGAGAATATTGTGATGGGGAGACTTGTAGTACCACTTCCTATCATATATGCATGAAATATGCAACTTTTTGTTAAATGCGTATGTAGTTATTAAATCAGATTTGGTTGGCAACCTGTATAGTGAAAATAACTGATATCTTATTTAAGAAGAGTTCTCTTTTTAATGCTAAAAATATGAATCTCTTTTCTAGTTCATATTCAATGTTAGCATGTATATCAATCAGATGGAAAATAAAAATATTTAATATAAAGGTGTGCAATTTTTTCCTTACATTGTATATAATGTAGTATTAGCAGATACTCACCATTTGGTGAAAAGGTTGTTGCGGCGATGGACTTTTTGCTCCCCCGTGCCTGATAGGGCTATTTCCTGCGTGTTTATTACTAAAATATTCGTTAATTTTTTTATCAGTCGATGTTGTCCGAACACCTTTGCCGGTTACCCCTCCACTATCGTCCGCTTTTCGTTTCCGTTTCCTTTCTGATGGAGTTCTAGGTATTTTCTCTGGAGTATTAGGGTCCACCTCTTTATCACTGTGAGACGAACCTGTAATGAAGTAAATTGTTTGTTTTGTAAATTATGTAGAAATTGATGTTAGATTAAATCATAACAACAGTGATATGGCTGTAATATATTTTAAACGTGTTACCTAAGGATAACCGCCGTGATTCAATTAACATATTGATTCTAATTTGACAGTTAACTGACAACCGAATCTGTTGTTTCTCATATACATATTTCCAAAGATAAACGTATATGGTACAATAATGCAGCACTGACAATAACAAAAAAAAAAGAGAGAGAACGGTCACTCTAGTCTACGATGACCAGGGTTGTTGCTTAAGATAATTACAGAGATATTAGCAATAGGTAGCGTTATTTTTTTTGATAATATAATTTTGGGGAAAATAGTTTAATCAATAAACGGATATCAGTGCATCACGGCTGATAATGGTATAATTTTTTAAGTGAAAAAGTGAATATAACAAATATAAAGCTTTCGCCAAATAAATTAAAGTAATTTGATAAATAATCGCGTATTGTTCCGGGATTTTTCTACAAAAACTTACATGTATATGTGGTGAGCGGCACAAGGGGGTTTACGTATAGGCCTATTGAGCTTGTTATAACTGCAAGAACTATTTACTGTTTAGTGTGTAGATGGTATATACTCTTATTATTATTGTGTAACGTGCTTCATTATGATTTTATGATACAGTTAATTACTTTTTACTATGCGATATGTAACTCTGGTAGAGATAGAGTGAATGCGTTTTGATTGAATGATAAAGTATAAGCCATAGTTTTAATTGTTTTTCTTAGCTATTTCTCATGCTTACACAAAGTTGCACATTATCACCATTATCTACACTGAATAACACACAGGTGGTTTGTGTGGTTTAATGCGTTTGCTATCGGATTATTTTAAAAAAATGTGACCTAGCTATAAAAATAGCAAGGAAAACAAGCTGAAAAATGTATAAAACCTTGTACAGAAGTACCTAATGAATGAATGTTTACTGGTTTTTGTTTTTTCTGGGATCCTAAATTATTATACGTGTTTCTGTATACGAGCATCAGGGATAGAGAAAGCTTGTTGTAAAAATACTTTATCACTCGAGAGGGTTGGAATTTCATTAACGTTGAACATTTAAAAAGTGTTTAATGCTTAAAAGAAATGAAAATAGGCGTTTGAATATTTTCATGCTTTATTTTAATATATCTGCTGCTAATTCGCGAAAGTATTTTTATTACCTTGATTATTAAATAATTGCCTAAAGTTTAAATGTAATATTAATTTGAGACGATTATCTATACTAAAGGACAAAGCTTTACATGACATCGGATTATTCCATAGTTAATCATAATAACACTACTACCACAAAGTATGTAAAAAGACATCACACACATATTCACTAAATTTGACCTCTGTGAATTCTTTCTTTTCTAAAACTGAAAAAATGCCTTGGCCCAAAAGTGGTTCACATCGAATGAACAGGTCATTGCCGAAACAGAGGCTTCTTTTGCATAGTTCGGCAAAGTCTATTATTTGGATGGCTTCAAAAAATTGGAATATTGCTGGACTAAGTGTATACAGCTACGCTGATTGCGTTGTCTTCCTTAACACAGCCCCATTTTGCCGATTACCGAAGGTGTTAAAGCATAATTTTAAATATTTTTAAATATTAAGGATATTAATATTAACCGTTAGACGGCAATATATGTTAAATTTTAAGATACAATATAGAATATTCGTATGTTAAACCGAAGTTGCAAATGGGCAAATCTTGAGCAGTCGCTGGATATAACCGAATGCCTAGCTGCGATAGGCTGTCCTGCCAGTGAACGTACACAGAGAAAAAATGAAAATGTTGGTATAACAAACATTAGTATTTTCAACTTTTTGCATTCATTCAAGTAATTTTAGTTTAAATCAGATTTATATTTTATTGGAAAACAGTCACTCTATTGAAGGAAAAAAAGAACTACAATGAGAAAAGGAAATGCATTAATTATTAACGTGTAGTGTTTTGCCTTAAAATATATTTCAATTTTTGTTCAATAGCGAACAAATTGAAGTTTTTAGAAGTTTTCTTATCTATGTAGACGCAGGCGCGTTTCTGTGCCATGAACAAGTTCGGCTCTTTTAGCATTACTTGAGCATTAGTTTAAATATGGCAAAGTTTGGAAAGTATGTAAGTTTTTCTTTTAATTATGTGAATCTGTCTATACATTAAATATTTTTGAATTGCGATGCAGTATTAATATTTATGAAGAAGGATATGCAAATATCGAATAAACGACATTAACCTTAATAATGATTTGAGAAATTGGCATGGCGGATAGCGAAGTGATCCAGTTTTTTCGATTCGGAAGTATTTTCCGGTAAATACTTTGTACAAGATAGTGCGAGATCGTTAATGAAACAATAGCTTATTCGCAATTAAGGATTTCTACTACGTGTTTTTCTCAAAAGGATTAAAATCTTCAGGCAACAATTAAAGAATAATTGGATGAACTACTAATATCGGTTGCTTCAACAATATTATTGGAATTAATTCTATGTAGTTGATTCAAACATTCGAGTAAATTCAAAAACTGAGTGTGTATTGGTCGGATCAGCAATATTTTTTATCGATGTATGAGAAAATTAAGTTTTTTGTTCAGGAAGCATCAAAAAATACAGTTACAGACATTGGTTTTAGTGAAAATTCTGGAACATCCCGTAGATTACAATAATTAAAAGTAATCGACGTTTTAAAATAATTACATGTACAGTTTAAAGAATCAAAGGAGTATTTACAATTATTCTAATAGTTCTAAATTAAAATAATAACGAATGTAGTACCTGTACTCATATTGGAGTCTTGGCTATGAACGGGTTGTGTAGTGTTGACGGTAGACTGCGGTGCCATCTGTATCTGAGATCCAGCTGACATCTATAACAAAGGTGTAATAGATCAGCATAACTGGCAACAAACATCTTAAGAAGTAGAGTCAAAAATTCAATAAAATTGTTATATTCAATGTTCAATTTGTTTGTTTAAATATGACAAAAAGATCTTATATTCGAGGCGCAACTGGCAACTGTTAAACGATTGGGAACTCGAAACACGACTAAAACTTTTCGTAATTATTTAAGAAAAATAATTAAGAATTTAAAAAAGCCATGTTAGAAATTCACACTTACCCCTAAATGATATGAATTTAAAATAAATATTTCACAAATTTGAATAAAAGTAATAATATGTAATAAATTTGTTATTATCTACAACTTGTATTGCAAGATATGGCGTCAATAACAAGCTATTTTCTAGGATTCTGAATGTCATAAGTAGCGCGTTAATAAATTAAAATTAACCTTTACAAGTTTTAACGTATCTACAATACATACTTTTACAAGTCGTATACATATTAGTATCTATCTAATAAACCACATGTCCACTTGTGACGAATTAATTCTAATGATGGAATTTTACCGAGTGTGCATTTTATGAGCGTCTTTACATATATACGTTAATACAAATAAAACTAGCTATCTGTGAAAAGATTTTCCTGTAATTTTATAACTTCGATTAAGAGAATATTAACAGATAATAATAAATAATTCTATTGTATTGAACGGTAAAAGAACTTTTATTTTAGTGTAAGAAATATGACGCCATATTCAAAGAAGTAATGATAAAATATTGATTAGAAATCAAATAATTTTGGGCGCATTTAAAAGCCTTGCAATTTCGAGAAATGAAGCAAATTCTACTTGATGTAAGCACCTTTAATATACTTGACCCGAATATTTTCCATTCGCTTTACGGCCGGTGTTGGCTAATAAAATATTTCATCGTCATTTATATGTCCCATAACTTTTTCTTGAATGCTTAGCTATTGGTGTAAGAACACTAAATCTCATGTTTTATATGTGGAAGTATAAGGTTAAATTTAACAATGTTTCCAAAACTGGAATTGACAG
Source organism: Oryctes borbonicus (assembly GCA_902654985.2). Taxonomy (NCBI): domain Eukaryota; kingdom Metazoa; phylum Arthropoda; class Insecta; order Coleoptera; family Scarabaeidae; genus Oryctes; species Oryctes borbonicus. The sequence goes on from LR736876.1 coordinate 3,990,753, forward strand.
ATGACATGTTGATTATCTGCAAAGCCTACCAAGATTTGTAAAAAAAAACTGAATTTCTTCATCCACCTCTCATTATATTGTAAAAGTGCGGCCACGTAAAAGAAAAAAATAGTGTATATAAGAGTACTATGCTTCTCCAAATAATAACGTAGGTTTCCACGACTAGAGTCAGTTAAAACTGAACGTGTTCCGGATTCGGACCGTGTTATGGTTAAAGGAAAACTCGACGTTTTGGGGCTTCTTCAGAAGAAGGAAGGGTGGTAGGCAACAGTTAACATCGTAAACTACGCCAGAGGCGAAATTAACCGGGCGGCAAGTAGTTGATCATGTGAACCATGCCAGAGGCGAAAATCAACTGCAGTTGAGCCTCTGTCGTAGTTTACACGTCGAGTTACCGTGCTAACTGTTGCCTACCATCTTCTACTGAAGAAGCCCCAGATGATTACGGAGGAAACGTCGAGTTTTCGTTTAACCACGACACGGTCCGATCCCGGAACACGTTTAATTTTAGAGAACCTTCTCGGTATCAAAATAATTCCTTATTATTCGATATAAAGAATAGTAATAAAAACCACCTTGTTGTCAATATGAGTAGTGACTAATGATAATAGCAAGCACTGTGGTGTAGTGTGGCAAACAACACAAAAGTATCAGTACACTCCGCACCACACCAGTTTAGTAAATTAATTAATCCGGGATGGCCGTTCCGAGGATGCATGGGATCCTTGAGTAGTGACATTTACTTTTTTTTACAACGAATGTAACAAGAAATCAGTGTGGACGTCAAGTAATATATTTTTAGGCATCTTAAACCATTTGAGAGCTGGACAATACAATCTCAATAAAACCACGCCTAATACGAAGAAGTATGCGAATACGTACGTGTACCTCTCTCATATATACACATGCACGTAGATTTGTTGTTTATGTAGGGTCTCAAAGTAAAGATCGATTTTTTTAGGTCAGTTAGTAGGAAGTCAGATATTTTGCGATGATGAAAGCGAGCGTAGAGGGCGTTCATGTATATAGAAAATTGAGGATATAATATATACATACGTAACAGCAAATTCGAATGTACATACTAGATTGCCCTAATGTTTAATTGTCTCGTTAAAAGTAAAACGCAACAATAGATAACGTGCAGTGTTCGGCAACATCCATGTCTCATTCGAATAGCAATCCTTAAACATATACAACACATGATTAAAACCTTTCTAGTAATTGTATTTGTTCCTATGACAAATGGAAACGTTTAATTAGAAACGCATTACAAAAAAACTTATGACCTTGATTCTATTTTTAACCTGCAACGTATGTTACGTTATACAAGTGTATGTATAATACAATAAGATACGACGTTGAGGGAATCTAATGAATGTTTTTTAACTAAATCATATTAAAAGAATTCTACAGATTTTAGTAGGCCTCAAAAAATGTACAGCACGGAGAAGGGAAAGTTGGAATTTCATGTACATTAGATAAACAAAAACGTATCATATACATACCTAATAATTAAACGAGAGGATATATGTATCTCTAGACACTATGTGTCAAACGCACAATAAACTGGCAGTGAACTAACATGATATTGTGCAAGTATTTTTAAATTACTTAGGTTAGTAGCGACCAAATCTGAAATATCGTGTAGATATAGAGCGAACATAAATTCCCCGTAATAGGCGAATTAAAAAAGCAGATTATTAATCAAAGATAAATTATATTATAACGTAGAGATATTTGTTCTTCCTTAGTGGTCCTGGGGGACCATACAACTTTGCGCAACAACTACGAGGGTGGTGTAGTTTCCAGCCTAACACAGAAACAAGCATTTTTTTGTTAAATTAACAGCGTATTCCATTGGCTGCCCTGGGGCAGAGTAAGTGTATATTTATCCTTTCTTAATATATAGAGAAGAAAGAAGATACATATACACACACTCCGTCCTAGAGCAGCCAATGGAATATACTGTTTGTTTTATTTCACAACATGGTCTCCTTGGAAGTTCTATACACTTCTCCCAGCGATGCTGCCATTTCTTTAATCCGTCAAAATAGTTGGCACCTTGTTCTGCAAAATGGACGTTTGCGAATGTGGGCTTGTCATTCGATGAAAATCTCTGTTCATCAAGCGAAACTTTCAACTTGGTAAACAGAAAAAAACCGCTGGGGGCTAGATCCGTCGAGTAACGTGGGTTGTCTAGCAATTCGAACCTCAATTCGAATTTTTACCATGGTGACTACTAAAGTGTTAAGACTTGGTTCTTTGGATGAAAACTGTCTTTTCCTTCAAATTGGGCCATTTTTCCGCAATTTCTGCCTTTCGCATGTTAAGTAATAATGCGTAGTATACCCCCGTTGTTTTCCTATTCCAAACTAGTTATTAATACTGCTTCGACGAGTTTTTGGAAATATTCATTCAAACGTGCTTTTGTTCGTGAATAAGCAAGCGCGGCACCCAACGCGGGTTAGCTTTTCATGCCCAAAATCTTTAGTCAATATATGACGAATACGCCCTTGAGTTAAGAAATAAACAGTTAATAAAAAGAGTTACATACACAAGTAACACTAGCTTGCTGAGGCTTCAGAATTTTCAGACTACCCTCGTATTAGTCTATAGTTTGGTTAAAGCAGGACCTTTACTTGGAAAAATTTTGTAGTCTGTTAGAATTTGAACAATTCGTTTCTATCTGGCTATCATTTATCTGTGGTAGATTTATAGTAATAACATACAGCGGTTTCATGTATATCCTACATTCTGTAAATTGTAAGGTATCAGCAAGATATACAAGATGGTTGACGGAAATGGAATGACACACTACAATCTTTGTTTACTAACCTAGATGTTATCGAGGCGACTTCTCAAAGGGCACCTAAGACATCCACTACCCCTACCTAATCCCGCTCCATAAGTTTTCCACCCGGCAGTTCTATTTAGAGTGTCGTCCACCTAGTGCGTGGGCGGGCCTCCCGTAAGCAATTTAGAGTGTTCGAAGGCAAGCCTTACGCAACATAAGATTATGTTCAAATATGCTCAAGACTCGGTTTCCGCTGCACACGATCAGTTAAGATTTCTTAAATGGAGCGCCCTGTAGATGTTTTTTCTTTAACATCCGATATCTTAAACGCCTTACATGCTAGATTGATCGTTCAAATTTTGTTTGACTGAATATTTGTAGAAGTTTTCAACGGAATAGACAAAAATTGATTCGTGCTGTTTCAATTTTTTAAGTGGAACAACCTGTATATTTTTCAAGAATCTGATATAGAAGCTTTTCTAGATTTTTTGTAAACATTTCCCTATGTCTAATACGCGTCCGTGTGCAATAAACACAGTTCTTCTTGTGTTGTATACTACATAATAATATATACTTCAAAAATTATGTACTACTAAATCATGTTAGATAAATACTAGCCAATGAACCATAGCCATTCTGAACTACATGTCGGTTGGTAGTGAACTGCCTGAATAACACTGCTTAAAGCTTCGATTGACACAAACGAGCTGAGATTTTGAAACTGCAAAATTGTGTCTCATTATCTCTGCTAGCCCTGTATTCCGATAACTTTCTAAGTAGTTTGCTGTGAATTATTCCATCAATACCATGAGGAAGCTAAGCTTAGCATTATATCTTTTGGTTTCTTTGGCACTAGAGGGCGTCAAGAAATGTCGAGTTTGTCGTTTTGAAAGTTGTGGTATTAACTGTGAGGCAACAGCGATAGAAGGTAGAGACATGAAAAATACTCTCGAAACCACGCTGATGACGCCGGGTAGGCAGAAACATGTCCGTGTGTTAGTGTATTTTTTTCTCTCTCCTTTTATTGCGTTTGCCATGATTTATTCCATCAATACCATGAGCAAGCTAAGCTATCTTAGCATTATATTTTTTGGATATTGTTTCTAGGCATTTTCTGATGTGTTCTGAATATTAAGTACTGTACAGATTCGTAGTAAAGTGTGAACACCTGTAATAATCACCAGATTTACTGAACACATATGTAATACAAAATAACTTCGACTTGTGGGCATGGAAGCTCTTTCTATTCTAAGTTTACGAAATTAAAAATGATACATTCGATGTTTTCTGTATTAAACACTTTCCATAATGTAAGATCTCAGAATGTGTCTACATGAAAGATTAGAAGCTATTATGATATTCCATGTAACATATTTATAGCAATGTACATATACCTATCTCTACACTAATGAACGCGAATATATCTTGCTAATCATTGTTAATGATCAAAGGACGGGATGGATTTGATATTTTAAAGTAGGATTTACGAATTTACGTTAGATTTCATTAATATATAAATTAAATTTATGAATACCTATACTTCCATTAAGCTATCCGATAATTTGTATAGTTAAGGTTATTCACAGATTTATTCCAAAATAGGAGATACGGATCCGAAATATCGGGGAAGCGAAGCCTTTGACAACGAATCCGGATCCAACGAATTGGATAATGCATCTAGACTCTATGGTACGGATATTTGGATAGTTTTGGATCTGCATATGCGGATCTCAATTTTATCGGATACCAACAGCACCATTACGGAGTAATTTCAAAAGACAAAAAGCCATAAGATTTTCCAAAGTACATTTCACAATGTAGAAAATAAGGGAGACGAAAACTATTAAAAAAAACCTGATTTTCTTCTCGTTCCCGGGAAGCAATATGGAAACTTCCCCATTCTCAATATGACAGTGTACATGTGGATATGAATATAGAATTTTAAAAAATAAGTTATTTCGAAGCACAGTTCATGTCACACTTGATTATTTTGTAAATCTTCATACACGTAGGTTACATTTGGGACAAACTCGCTTTTTGTACTTATATTCATTCAACTGTTGCGCAATGTATGGAAAGATATCGTACATAGAACAATACATAGCCAAGAATAGAGTTGTTTCTAAGTGTCCCACATCCACTGCTTATATGATACAAAAAAAAAACGAGTTCATCGACCTGGATAAATTTTATCATTTTCAATGCAAGTTACGAATGGAAAGTATGTAGCTAAAGTATTGTGTTATGCTACACATAACACAATTCTTGTCATAACGTTTCATCTGTATCGCAATATACATCATAAGCTATACAGTGTATCCACCTTTCTTGAGCGATTTAAAAAACAAACTTTCGGAAAAAGGACCTACACAATATAAGAAAGTATACAAAGTATTCAATTTTTGTGATACAAGTTTGATATTTTAAATAGAGCGCCTGTATATTACTGAATTTCTTTTCAAGAGCAGGGTCCTATTATTTTTTCAAACTCAAGGCTGGACGTTTTCACAGCTCTACGTATTGGATCCTTCGTACAACAGCGACGCAACATGCAGCAATCTAGAAGAAGCTCCATACAAACGTCGGCATTCTCATGCAATTAAAACGCGGTTTCAACTCGGAAACCCAAATTCTTTAAAAGAAAACAACGACCGCGGAAGTCTACAACAACAAATTCCTAGAACTCTGGTAATATCCCTCGTAATAGAGAAACTTTGGTAAAAATTCTTCTAAAAATATTTCCTTATACCTAAAGTGGCCTGCGATAAAATATTACATTTTATTTCTGCCCTGATATTCATTAAAAATCGTACAATTCCAACATTTATTTGGAGTGACCATCAGTTTTCAGCAAGTCAATAACCACAACAATAAAATAAATAATAGCTATATACTTATCTAATGCAGAAGAGAAAATTACAGTTTTTACAGTTGTATTTCAATGATTGGTTGAGCGTAGATTTCCCGAAGGGCTCGAGGAATTCATATAGAAGTTCGCTTAAAATTCTACCATTGGTTGATTCTAATCATCACAGATTGTTCTTAGAATTCCGTAATAATCAATCTATCAATCACCTCCGCATTAAAAGTTGACGTAAACTTAATTAAAATTCTAATATACCGAGACATGAATTTTTAGATGTGATAGCATTTTGCATAAAGCTTTTGAAGACACCCAAACATATAAACCATTTGACTTTTTAATTTGATACGTGGTAAAGTTAAGCTGTTCATAGAAACGCAGCTTTTTATATGGGTTTCATTTGTTTCCTAGGATAGGTGTTTGCAGAATGCCATCTTGAACTGTTCAATTCGAAATAATAATTGCATTTTCCATTATTTGAACGGCATAGTTAAGGAATTGGTGACAGTAATTTTTTATAAAAATGATCTCATCTGGAAATTTTCAGCAATGTATTATGTATTTTACTCAATTTTCATAAGTGTGAACATTTTGAAAATCAGCTGTTCATAGAGAATTCAAAAAAATGCAGTTAGCTTGCCCAATTTCGTTGCTGACGCATGATTATCTCCTTAAACTGTTAGTAAAACATTCACATCATCGTTTTCGTCGACTGCTGTTCTTGGCAAATGTTTTACTTGGCGGAATGTCTCGCACTTTGAATTTTTTGATGTACAAAGTGCGAATTTCTTCCAAAGAAACATTGATGGTTATCAAATTTGTTATTTCTAACTATTTGACCATATGAAATAAAAAAAAAAGAAACTTCTCAAACAACAAAGTTATTCGATTTTTTCGGCGCGTTGTACTAACCTTGTATAATAACTAATAACAATTTATACCTAAAGTCAGCAAAGTACAAAATAATGTTCTTTTTATTAAAACAAGTGTTTAAACCGGTGTACTTGCTACCATTACAAAATGCATGCTCCTGTAATGTCTTGCATCGTGTCAGTACCAGTAGCTAATTCTTCGCGCTTTGGTTTGAATTACATTTCAGTCTACGCGAATTACTGGAAATTGGAAATTTTGTTCATTTGTAGAATGTTTAAATTGCCCTAAGGTAGATTTATTTCATTATTTTTTACTACTTTTGAAAATATACAGGATGTCCCAAACTTCTTCTAAAATTGCGTCTTTGTCTAAACAGTAAGAAGCTAACATTCTAGATATCGTACAGTATCTTCCAAAAATATTTTAGGGGGCGATCGATAAGTAGAAGAATTGGATACTTTATTATTTTAAAAGGAACAGCCTGTATATCATTACCTATTTGGTTTCTTCATCTAGAAATAAACCAACATAATATGTACATCCTGTACATAGGGAAATTTATCATGTCATCAGAAAATGTTAGCTTCCTACCATTTGTACAATAGGCGCAATTTTGCAATTCCAGAAGCTTAGAACTCCCTGTATAGTTATAACATATTGATACACATCGAAATACAGTTCGGTAGGTTAGCTTGATCCAAATACACTTAGATGCAATTACTGGGAAATATAATTTTTTGCGATTAACTAATAAGTGTGCCAATAATTAGCTCCAGTATATTGGTATAGAAAAAATACCCGAAAGGATGTAGAAATTTGGCCGCCATTTTAATCAAAGCCGCATTATTTGACAACAGCTGACTGCATGTGCACCTGGCCACAACCTATGTATAGTACATGCGTACAAAAAGAAAGTTTTAGCACAAAGGAAACTGGTTTACAAATATTATGTTCAGTAAGTAAGCTATAGAATAATTTAATAGCCGTGGAAGTGAATCATAAATACCAAGATATTTTAACATGCAATAAACTAAATAATATGTAATTTGTGGTACTAACATCCATTATTGCGTTACGAAATATACACGAGTGGAAAATAAAACGGTATTGATTGTTAAAACGATTAATGATTAATTAAAATTGTTGCTAACTTCGAAATTGTGATATCGATCGCGTTCACTCCAAACTTTACATATATCTCGAATAGAAAAGGCAAATGTATATGATGACGTGTTACCTTGTCGTTCTTCTTGACGCATTTCCCAATTAGCTGCATCTCTTTTCTTTCTAGGTATTATCGGTGAGATGGAAATATAACGTGGTAGTAACTGCACTGAATCACAGATGACGATTTTAAATACAAACACAACCAAAGAAACCACTATGTATATAAATGTACACATATATCACTGCGATGATATTGACTAGAAAATAATTACTATTGATAAAATGATATCTACGTCATTTTGCGGTGATGCGAACGACAAGTCTCCTCCGATATACACAACATAATTTCCAGACACATTACACTGAATAAATGCCTCTTCGTCGGTGTTGTATGTGAGTGTGTGTGTGTGCATGGATATTGTCCTTCAAGAAAACATCTACCTGAAAATATTACCAGCATTATAAAAGATCAGAAGTAGTGTAGATCCTTTTTCACGCATTCATTTGTAAAGCTATTTGAAATTGTTTAAGAATGAAAAGGAGGGTGCAACTATACATAAACATGAACACAAAATGCACTGTTAAGTGTATTAGTTTAAAACAGAACGGCACTACATTGAAAAAGTATAACGATATTTTGGAGTTTTAATTATTATCACATTATATTAGCTAACAATTTTTTTCCATGTGCACATTCGCAAGCGACGGAATATTTTTTTAATTCAAGTATTTGTACGGAAATACTGACACTATTTTAAAAAAAAGTACTATATTGAGAAGGTCCCAAAGTATCCCGACAGTAAACGACAGTAGTGCATGGCCCATTGCAAAAGCAACAACACGAAAAATTGAAAAACAAGCACATTATCGACCAAAAATGGACAAGTTCAAATGAATTTAGCATAATTAATTACTAGCAATAAAGTCCCACAAACAAGAACAATTAACAAGATAGGGACAAGCGAGGGAAATAACAACGAAAACGAAAATATGAAACCTCTCAGGATTTAATAATAATAAATAACAAAAATAATTTACGTTTCTAGAATTAAGATTTAAATGTTATTGATAATTGTAATTACGTTGCTCAGTAATGAGCTTTCAGGATAATCCAGGCATCGCAGGAGACAATTTAGTGCTTTCTATTAAAACCTTTAGTTACATATTTATATATTTTTTAATTTCAAGTACAGCATCAACCATCATCTTTCCAAAAATATAAAAATATATGGATTGTTCCATTTAATATAAGTTTACAACAGTTCCGGTGATGCCGGAAGTGGAATTGAACCGTATTAAAACAAAAATCAACATCAGACTTGACGTTGAAGCCTCTGTCCATTCAAATGTTAGAAGAGGAATAATACTTTAAGATCTCATTGTACCAAGTATTATTTTTAGTATATTTTCCTTGTTGTGGTTTAATACTTTAAGCATTATGCATAATTTATAATGTAATAATAATTATACAATTATACAACAGTATATTAGAATCTTGCTTGACACTATTTTTTGTTTCATTAAAGACTAACTTCTCTAAAACTGAGTTCCCACTTTGCGAAGCGTGCCTCGCAATGGTTTCTGCCTCGCTAGAGAGGTTGCCTCGGGAGAACTAACCAATCGGTTTGAATCACGTTGTTTCGCGAAAAAACTGGACTACTTTGCCTCGCTGTTCATTCGACAAAGGCTGAGGCAAATTGTTCTCGAAGCAGTCTCGCAAAATGAGAGAACAATTTACAAATTTAAGAATAAGTGGTCAAATTCAAAGCTAAGGCTTGTCTAGCGATGACTTCTGTTGAGCTCTCGTACGAGCCAATGCTAATCGGTTCTTGGTCGCGCATCAAAGATGCCTCGGGTCACAGGACTTTATATTATATTATGCTTTTGATGTATCAATGATCTTTCGTTTTGTTACGTGGACTTCTCAAAGATAGTTTAAAGCATTATCATTTTCATCAATCAAATAGGTACAAAGCGCTATTCGTTACTCCCCCTATTAAAAATTAAAAGATTGGACCGGCTACATTAGTATCATTGACCCAAAGAACTTCAGCTCGTTACATTAGTTTGATACTTAGTTCTATTGCCGTTTTAATACACTTTATTTTGTTTATGGAGAGCTATTAAAATCACGAAGATATTTTTTTTGGAAGAATTAATGCGGATTACTTTAATTCGTATATAAAAAGATGCAGCAACAAAACAGCCTACAAATATATCGGGAAGTCCAATTAAAAAAGTTCACCAAATAAATGGATTAATTTCAAAAATAAAACTTTTTTTTTCTAAATTTGTATATATTGCTTTTCTGTTAATTAAGTCAATTTCGGTATTAAATTTAGGATGGAATATTAATTCTGACAACGTAATTAATGAATTTAATAATTAAATAACAGTTTTAATTAATTATCTCTGTTGATACTGGACTAGAACGGCAGTAAATCTGGACTCCGAAAAAAGCTCTAATAAAATCTTTAGAAATATACAGAATGTTTCATTTTAAATAGCTATCAGTTCTGATTAAACCGGTTATAATATAAACACGCCCATCGTGTTATTAATTCAAGTAGTCATTTAAAAGATACTCAAGTACATCCATTTGCAACATTTGGCTAGCTCTATGTATGAATTTAAAATGTTTTCTAAATCTCCAGGTCTTAATATTTTCTTCTACAGTCGACAAACGATCGCTTAAATTATTTCAATTTTTTAATTGGTTTTTTAATGCACAAGCAATAATTATGTTTAAAATTGTGGAGAATCCACATTGAGAAAAGACATTTACAGTTATACAATTGTATTCTTGCTTCAATCTTTACTTTCTACGAATTACGAGAAACTACATCAAAATAAACATACGGAATCAGCTTTGAGATTGATTTAACTCATTCAGATACGTGGCTATTATACGTTCCCTACCAACAATATACAGTTGCGCACTGTAGCTACCATTAACAATAGAAATTTTCTTTAGTTTCATAATAATACCCATCATGGACTACTTACTCGCTTCACTGAAAGTATTAGGTGATATCTGCTTTTTAATTTCTATTCTGCGTTATTGAAGTCAATGAATGCCGGTTATCTTTATTATGATTTCTGTTAAATTTTCTTACTAGGTCCAGCACTTAAGTCCGAATAGCACTTTTGTAAAGAAAAGTTACAATATCTGATAAAAGAATTTTATTGAGATAGCGTTACAGATTTTTATTCGATTTTATTGCGTGAGTTATAGAATTGGTCAAATATTAGGAAAGAGAGATTTATGAAGAAAAATTATGATGAAAGAAAGTATCCATTGCAAAGAACCTTACACGTTGTGAACTTACATACTGGTTAACAACCGAAACTGATTCAATAGCTATCTGTCTAATATAGTAATGACTAATGCGGTATCGTCTACCAGGAAATCTTATCTTCTCTCTTAGATAAGTAAACAGAGTGTTATAAAATTCTCAATACAAACTTGTAGAGTTTATAAATGAGACCAAGTAGAGTGCATTTTAAATAGTAAACGCACCGTTTCCGTGCTACAAGCAAAACAAGCATACATTTCTGTCCTTAAATCTCCCGCTTCTGCTGTGTGAAGAAGCAAATGTATCAAGCTTATGTGTATGTAAGAAATAAGAATCGTGACGCTTACATTAAGCGGCGGTGATCACCTGATGTCACGTCACTTCCTCTCTACCACTTAAGTTAGTTGTTATCAAGTATCTATTTGAACTGTGAGTCGTCATTGTGTTTGCAACAATGATAATTGGATACACATTCGAAGAATGCATCGACATGATGTTGATATACACGTAGCTACATGTAATGAAAGAGCTACTCGTGTGCTTTATCGGTAGCGTTTTCAACACCGCTTTTGTCAAAGTAAATTCAAGCTTAACAGAGCCGGGTGTGGCGCTCCTGAACATTTTAGTTCCAGCCGATCTTACATCATGTGTGCCTTCTGTACATAGTTATTAAAAGATGTTGTGGAAGCCACAATTTCCACGCCCATTTTTTGCATCGCTGAAGCTAAATGCATCAGAGAAAAGGTCTTCCAACTCTCCAAGCAGCCATGTTTGAGACGTTAAAACCCCTTATGTCATGTATTGCCGTAAATGTGTAATAGGTAACCTTGATCGCTTAATTGGGTCGTTCCTTTTTCCACACAGCCTATGACTGACTTTTCCGCGAGAAGTATTGCAGGAGATTTTGGAGGACGTACCATTGAATGCACATCAATAATTGTAGTTTCAACACGACGCGCCAACTCATTTTCCACTTGCGCTCGAGATCATCTTCACCAAATAATCGGGGATGGGTTAAGGTGGAGTAGTTGCTTGGCCGCCACAATCGCCAGATTTCACTCCACCGGACTTCTTTTCATGGGGTCATATAAAGAATATTGTTTACGAGACTTGTGGAGTTAGAAGATGATCTGATTGCACGAATTCAAATCGCTGCACCGAAGATACAACACGAACCAGCTATTCGAAAGCAACATGATTCGCAGGGATATTGTCTGCAATGAAGTTGGATTCAACAGAAAAGATTTAAATATATGTTTAAATAAAGTAAGCTAACTAAATAGTAGTTTCTTTTAATTATAACTTAGTAACAACGCGCTTCCGGACAAGGAGTTTCTACTCAAAATGTCCTCTATTTAGTCTCATTTATAATATCTACAAATTTGTAGTGATGATTTTAAAACACCTTACCTATTAAATCAGATTTTGTTGGCAAGCAGTGTGTATATTCAATGAATTTTGCAGAATATGTAAATGCAGATTAACTTATTTTTATATAGATAATTTTTTAGTTATTTCGAAATGAAATACCAGAGATTTATCAAATAATCATGGGAAACAAAAAATAGGGTCTCTGCTTGCAACTTTATTTTTCGTGCAGTTTACAGTTGTATGGAACTTGATCTATATTCATTACAAAAAAAAAAAATGTTTAGCGTTAAATTCAATGGGACATATATATGAGTAATACAAGTTGGGGCGAACCCTAAATGTAGTAAGGAGGAAGTACATATTACGTCATAGATTTTCGTTAGGGTAAGTTATTGCGAAGCAAGTCAAAGCAAATGGGGGATATGCGACTCCAATGAGATGCGAAGCTGATAATCTACAATAAATTTAAATCTATTATTTGAAGAATACGGAAATTTCTTAATAACGTATGAGTAATATTGTCATTACGTATTAAATTAACTCGCAATCACTTCTATTTTTACTGTATTAATAATATTCACGTGTTTAAATCGCTTACGTCTCTATCAAGCTTTGTTCGAGAATTAGTGGTGACGTAATACATACTTTTTTGGGGGTATATTTTAAGTTTTAAGTATAAACCCAGATGCTGAAAATCAATACTTGCAAATTTGTAAGTTGGTTAATATTGCAACTCAGCTTCCTTGGTTTATCGTGCTGATAGTTACCGGATACAACAGTATAAATCAGTCATAATCAACGCGATTGTAGATAAGATAGTCCCAAGTATGTGCAAATAATTCTGTAAAATGTTATGTATTAATATAGTAGAAAATTGTCCATGAATCTTAGTTAATTTCATTTAAAATAAGAATACAAGAATAGTTATTGTTATGTTTACTAGCTGCGGTTACTGTTTGTAATCATACTGTAAATAGTCTTAATTCAGAGTAAATGGGACAAAATTTAGAACGGTTTGGTTTTTTCCATTTTAAAATTATATATTTTGGAATTTTCGATTCGTCAAGACGCACACATTTTCTCAGAATAGATATTTGATTAAAGTGGAGGTAATAACACGCACGAGGAGATTTTTAGTTAAATAGTGCACTTGGAAGTTTTGAATATAAAGAATCTTTCGAGGGTATAGCCAACAAATGGGTAAAAATGGCAAAAAAAATTATTTCTTCTGTTCATTCCTTCGGTTAATTTGCTTTTTCAGATACTACAGCGAATAATCAATAAGGATGGTGACTATTTTCAGTTTCGTTTTAAAGAGAACAGGATTAACTCGTTTAACATTTCGTTTAAAAGGAGCAAAAAGAAAACAGGGAAATAAGCGAGATAGGCTAATTGTCGCTGGCATTATAGCCACATAGACTTTAGGCTAAGAAATATATGGCGAGCCAACATGCGCTAACTGGAATACGTCGACGAATTTGAAATCTTATTTTTAGAATGCGTAAAAGTATACATTTCCTTTGTAGGAATGATACAATTCCGAAGTTGTTCATAGTAAATCCTCTATTTTTGGCCGCAAAACTAAACAGTGTATTAGTACATCGAATATTCGAAAAACCTTCTATCTTTCTGGTTTTCAGTAGATGTCAATTTAACACTAACATCTTTAAAATCTCATTAAAAGAAATCCATTGTACTAGCATTACGTTTGTAAATGAAACAAAAAAAAATTCACCACTATCTTAAAAAGAAGGAATATTTTGGCTTACTTGGTTATCTTCCAAGAGTTGATTTGGAGATCTTATCAGTTTTACTCATAAACTGGAATAACACAATGAAAGTTAAAAATTGTTAAATTAAAGAATACGTACCAGATGATTCAGTAAGTATGGCGATCAGTCAATTCTCAGTAACCGTTTGCCATATAAGTTAGAGAAAACAATTGTACTAAGATGTGGTTTTTGATAATATTTTGGAGATTCTAAAATTCCCACGAGATGGGATAATTTGCTATTTAGCTGCTATTAGGGTTGACCGGGGTAATTGTGAACGGGGGAAATTATGAACGGCGCCTACACATGCGTATACATTGTCAAGTGTAAGTAATAATGTTTGCTTCATTACTTTAAATGGAAACTAGATGGCGTATCCAATTTGTCTTATTTACACGATCTTCTCGAAAAGTTACAATAGAATGATATAATTATAACCAGTCCAGAAAAATAAAAATGTGTTGGTCGATTATTTTGTCGATACCGCAAATTGATATCTTTTGTCGTTCCAAAGATATTCTGAATTTCGTAACTCTTCTTAAGCTTTGGATCACCTTGTGAACTACAAAATATTGTGAGTATTCACAGTACTTATAATTTACAGCAAGGGCCAAAACTTGAGAAAATATGTAAAAATTAAAATATCTTTAGAACGACAAGACATCAATTGAATGAGAATATGCCAACCGAATAATCGGTTGGTATATTCTCATTTTTTTTCTGATTACAGTTACATCAGTTCGCTCTAATTTTTCGAAAAAAAATCGCAAAATAGGACAAACTGGCACGAAACGCCATCTAGTTTCCATTTAAAGCAACAACCTACTCGATATTCTCTTCACAACGAGCCCAGGATTTTGAAAATCGATTAACATTCACTAAGGTTCCAGAGACTTTGTGTGATAAAATATACGCTTCTCCCGCCCTTTCATAGCATACAGCCCATTCAATCATATTTATCCGGACAGCTTTTAGAATTTTCGGGGCAATTGTGAATGCCACCAGAAAAGATATTTAAAATGCATTACAAAAGAATCAGTGTAAATATGAAGACTGATTCTAGCTAATCACAAATACCTGTTTCGAGGGTGTTATCTCAATTTTCAGTGTTCACAATTTTCCTAGTGCAAGTCATTGGTTTCTCAATTTTGTTGAAAAAAGTAAGTATAATAATAAAAAGAGAGTAGGTGTAGCGCTGAACCAACAAAGTGAACATGAGTTAAGATATTTCTGAAAAAAAAGACCGACATGAGACCGCAGACATGATGTCTGCCATACACCGGATAACACGTTTTTGTGCCAAAAATACCTAGTGAAGTTTACCCCAAAGTAGTGCAGACACTGAAAATCAACTACATGTCTTTTCTTGCGGTAACAGCTCGATGGGGTGAATAAGCTTTTTCAAGCTTGCCATAACTTCAGGAGCCTTTATATGCAAATTGTGTGTGCAGATTGTTTCATGGATTTGTTACTATCACGCCCTCCCCGTAGGGAGAAGCGCCGTTAATTATTCCCCAACTGCGAATGGTGTACCGGACTAATTAAGAAAATTTGAACCTAGTGGAACTCGAACACGCAGTGGCTAGTTCTGCCCAGTCAGGCGCCGGCTGTCTTACCACTGGACCACCGACCCGTTTTTTTTAAGTGTGGTGACAGTCCAACAGGGTGTATAAGCTATTTTAATTGTGATAAACGGTTGGCGACTTTCACCAATCTTAATGCATCTTGGGTGTGCTAGCAATGATTATGTGATGCTAATATACAAATTGAAAACGTAAAGTTATAAGACACTAGTATGTAAATTGAAACATGAAAGATTTCCCAGCGATGTAATCCGGTTCATTAATGTAGCTCATACCTCGCTTATTTTGGGACAATATTCAGACAAAGACGATAAAGTAGGAAATTCAAAAGGAATTCAAAATGTTTTAAACTTGTATCTCATTTGGAATGGTGACTACTGCAATTGCTCATTCATTAGGAAGAATATTCGTAGTATTATAGACGGTGAACAATGCTACTTAGTAATACTAAAAACAATTTACTAACAATTTCTCCACTAGAGTCGTTTTTTTACGTCCGTGTAATCATTTCTTTAAAATGATTATAAAATACATCATTCGGATTATAGCGAATATGTCTAGATTATTCGGAATTCTAGATTATGAGATGTTCGGATTAGCAAGACTGCACTGTATTTTCATTTCAAGATTATGTATCTTGCTTGTATTTCTTTTCGTTCTAGGTGAAGAATATCTAGTGCAATAAAAACTTATATAACATAATAAAATGCGGTTATTGATGACCTTGCTAATATTTACTGCGATAATGGACGTAAAAAAATGTTGAAAAAAATCATCGTCATTGAGAAATAAGAAACATAATCGGAGGAACAATTTATAAATGAAAATTGTTACAAATTATAGTTACTCGGGTCGATCACGATCAAAATATTAATTAGACAAATAGATAACCTACTTAACTAGTCATAGATTCTAGGCGTATTAAATATTGAAGTTATATATTCGGTAGTAATGTGTAACGTATGTAATAACAACGATTATTGTTTATTCAATATTCTGGTGCAATTCGAAATACAACGATTTAAACTCGAGAGCTAAAGCAGTATTTCACTGAGTATGAATCTTCAATACGTGTATATAGTTGTATGTGTAAAGCGAATATAATAGTGACGTTTACCATCTCCGTATAGATCGAAACACGGCAACATTGCCAATATTAGTCGCACGGACAGACAAACCGTGTTCCGGCCTCTTCATATTAAACCAAATAGAAAAGCTAAATATACAATTAACTAGGCAAAATTGGGATATTAATTACTTACAAAATCGACAGCAATTAGAAACACGCCTAGGGCATGATGTAAGGCACTATTGCAATGAAACATGGAATAGTGTTCTTCGCAATCGGGACAGGGCAGTATTAAAGTATTCTGCCACGGAGAATTACAAGTGACACTGCGTGCATGGAGAATTTCATACTAATGCGCGCAGTTAATGCCAAGCGAGCGATGAATAAAAGAGTATTATTTCCAGATCGTATTTTCTGTCACAAATCAATGCAATCCGTCTGGTTTGGTTGGGCAGGCGGGCAAGTCAGGCAGTGTTGTAGTAAGTAGTAGTTGAGAGTGTGATATTTTTAGAACGGCTAATAACGCTTCCTTGATCCGAGTGGTGTGCGACTGCGGCAAACTCGCAGGCAATGTGACCATTGAGACCAGGTACAAGATACATAATAGAATGCTTAATAATGTAGGTTATCGACCCATAGACTTCCACTATTTCTTCAAGTATATCTACACAGTGTAACATGCACCGCACATACAAATATCACCATGGCACTTTGCTAACTGAAGACACTTTCCCACTGCCGAACAGTTTTACGCGATCCCGGAGAAAAAAATAGACAAATTAACAATTTGCATCGTGTATATTTAGTTATAGACGAAACTACGCACTTGTCGCGCGTAATACGAATCGGAACAGCATCTTCGTACCGTTTGTTCTTGTGTTGCTATTGCGACAGTACCCATCGGGCAACGAACTAAACGGACGACACACGAAGCAAGAAAAGAAGGAAGGAAGGGTGTTTGCTATCGAATGGTGTAGATGGGTCGTCGACGAGTAGCCAACCATTATTATTCGGAAACTGGCGCGCGCGAGACAATGTCTACGCGCTTGTTTCCGACCGATTTCATAACGACGTTGCGGAGGTGCAAGAGAAAGAGGAGAGCGAAGGGTGGACGAACGTGTAAATCTCTAGTTGGTCGTCGTTTTGGTTCGTAAAGATCACAACTTCCATTTCCAAGGATGGAATTGGCCTTTCGCAGCAGAGCGACGAAAGGATTACAGAGTAGGTAGTTCTTTCGATTAGTTAAAGGTGGTACTCGTTTCTGAATAACTTCCATTAAAGTACAGCCCAGCCGTATAAGATTCAAATATGTACATGCATACATATATTTATGAAAACCAAAAAGTAAACCAAGTTTTCTTGTGCCTATTATGATAAATTATATTTCAATTCTATGTTAAGGGAAGAAAGAAAATTACCATTTACCCCCATCAACCAATTTGCAGAGGAGCTTAAAGAGAAATGTCTATTCAGAGCCCTATACACATTACGTTCGAGTGATATCTTCAACGCTCTTTAACACTATAATATTTTTAGTGTTACTTATATTGAGGGATTGCAGTTTCGAAAGGAATGAAATAGTGACCGGTTAACACAAGTTCGACGGCGAACAAATCGGACAACGAATACTTTCGTGGAGGAGTTTTGTATCCAGACAACGAACACATGCTCGGATAATGAATATCGACATCTGTTATTCTTAGATAGTTAGATTCTTTAGGGAGGGCGGAAGGATATGGATACAAGAGTCTTAAATGGCACCCAAATCATGTTGAGTCAAGTCAACAGAATCGAGATAATGCCATTCACCGAGAACCATATTAAAAAAATCGTGCAGAAAAGAGAAATGCAATCGGAATTGGGCCGGTTCTCCAATGCTGCACAAGCAAAAAGAAAGCTAGAACTGATTAATATGTAATTTTATCAAATCATCCTTAACTTCTCATTAGTTCTGCATAGGTCCAAGAAATCCATGGTACTGTATTTTGGATCTATTTCAAAAGTAGTTTGAGATATCTAGGCGTACCTTTCAAATGTTTTAAAGATTTATTGACAATTGTTCGATTAAATTGTATCTCAATTAATTGCTGTAGTTTGCAAATAACTAATGACAATATGAGGCATGCTTATTCGTTTGTTC
Source organism: Oryctes borbonicus (assembly GCA_902654985.2). Taxonomy (NCBI): domain Eukaryota; kingdom Metazoa; phylum Arthropoda; class Insecta; order Coleoptera; family Scarabaeidae; genus Oryctes; species Oryctes borbonicus. The sequence continues at coordinate 4,009,681 of LR736876.1, forward strand.
ACCGGACCTAGCGAGCTCATTCTCGTTAATAGTTTTTGGCTTAGGTACGATTTTGATTTGCCATAATACGTGATTATTTAAGTGTTCATATTACTGTTAGTGTATTTAATGTAACCAGTGAATTGCTTATTCTTATATTCGCAATTATATTACAGTTTTTAGAAGAATCGAGGGAAGAAGGGTGAACAGTTTTATAACATAATCCTGAAGATATGACGAAAACATCGCCCCATTTTCGAAGATAACTTTGGTGCAAGTAGATGAATCAGATGATTCGGAAATGGAAGATGATAATTCGGAAACTAGGTCAATTGATTTTGAAGCGAATCGTGAAATTTAATAGATGAAGTCATGGATGATGATTCTTATTGGGGTGGATGTTGTCCATAAACTGTACACATACAATATGACACGATCTCTGCTAAGATGGCGAATGGAATGTGGTAGGAATTAACTGCAGGGCGATTTTGCTTGAAAACTGCATTTTGGTACGTTCTCAGTTGCAGAAAGTCAATAAAAAAACATTACCTTATTATTTATAAATTCTATTGAAAAAATATAAACCAACACTGCTGACAAATAATGAAGAGAAGAAACCTAGACCATATGCAATCTCCAGAAGCAAACGGAAACAAAAAACGAAAAAGGTATGTAAAACGCTGTGAGAGACGTCATAAATTTTTGTGTTTGCGTCTACATACGAAAGGAATATGGCTGGAATGTTTCGAATAGCCTAATAGATACTGTTCTTGTTTCTGAAATGTTTCAAGATGCAATAGAAACCCACTTAGTTATCAACTGCGCCACTGCTATGCGCTACAATCACAAAATATTCTAATGTTTATTGCAAGTAATAGTTGATTAAGTAAAAAGTAATATCATGCTTCATCCAGAAATCCCTGTAATAGTGTTAGTGATGTATTTAGATCCGCCGAATCTAGCGCGACTAATCGGTTAATGCTAATGCGCGCGCCTAATTGAAAATTATATATATATATTACTTTTGCATTGCACATTGACAATTCATCATAGTTAAATACATGTTACGTGAATGTTTAGTTATTATCCAAAAATTTTAAGAAAAGAAACGTTCTTCCGCGAATACTCAACGTGCACTTCGCAAAAAATTTAGTCTACATAATCGCCTTTCTGTGCTTGCTATTCGTCGAACCGTTAAAAAAACTGAAAGGTATTTAGCTCTTCACGATACGAAAACACCAACAAGATGTCGAAACCTAGGAAGTCTAGATAACATTGTTGATGTAAGAGATAATGTTGTAGAAGTTCCAATTGTATCGATTTTGGGCAAACAATTATCTTTTCAGAGGGAATTCATTTTTGGTCAAGTGGAAATATTAAACAAAATTGTCATTTTTGGCGTGAAAATAATCCACGGGAGATTCACGAGAAGCTCCTAAATTCGCAAAAAGGTCGCTGTGTGGCTTGTTTAGGAGATGGAGGTACATTTTTTTCCGGTGAGCGGTACCAATTGATGTTAACAGATTGCAGCCAAATTTAGATGAAATTGATTTGAAGGATATGTGATTCAGATAAGACAGTGCTACATGTCTCACTGCTAATGCCACTATTTATTTATTATATTGCATGCAACAGTTTGGTGAAAGTATGATTTCAAGGAATGTAACTCTTAATTGGTCCCCAAGAAGTTGTTTTAGAATATCTTTGCTGAGATTATTTGAAATCTATGGTTTATGCAAACAAACCACGAACCCTTCATGCAGTAAAGATTGAACATCGAATACCGCATTCGTGACATTAGGCCCAAATCATTGCATAAAGTCATCGAAAATTGGGTTCATCGAATTCGTTTGTGTGCACAAAGTCGAAGCAAACAGATAAATGGTTTATTCAAAACTTAACGTAATCAACTGCTTAAGAATAATATGTAAGTTTGGTTGCATCTAAAATAGTATTTTATTTTATTTTGTTGTAAAATCATATCTTTCTTATTAGAAAACCTCTTATTAACGTTATTTCCAAGTTTCCTATATGTGCTAGTCTGTGAACTTCCTTTTGAAGTATAATGTTGAATAAAGCTCATTCAATATGGCGTCGCCACAGTAGTTATGCTTCGAAGATGCTCATTTTACTGACGTATTTTATTTAGATTTCACACGTATTTTTAAATAAATATTAAATTATAATGGCGTAGCGGTATTTTGCTCACTTTGGCGATTTATTTAGTGCGGTCTGTATGACAGAACTGCTAGTATGAAGTTATACGTCCTATTCTGTCTTCCACAGGATTCAGTCTTTAATCAACCTTCTTATTAAATATAAGGAACTTTTAGAAACACCAGCAAAACAGGAAAATACCGGACTTTAGAACATACCGAACGCGCGATGATCGAGTTATATTTACTGAAAAAAAAAAGACAAAACAAAACATAAGGAATATTACTGGAAAGAAGTTGTTCCCAAGTAAACATATAAATGACAAACAAAAAAGCAGTTCTTCGAAAAATTTATTTACTGAACATGTTTTCATATTAGGAACTTTAAAAGTGATGTTTTTGTTATCCTGTGGTTAAATTTCAGTATTCACTAATGATATAACAGTAACAGGCAATAAATATTTGTGTTGTTTAAACTATTATCAATTTGAGTAGGTATACATAAATACAGATAGTGGTAGAGATTTACGCTTCGAATAATACCAAACAATATTAATCTTCAAGTTGCTATTAATTGAAATAGTTGCTTCCATCTTGAGAAGATCTAAGTTTGTCATCTTTAAAATTTACGGTGGTATAATTTCTGGCTATATTATTGTTAATAAGAACAACTTTACGTTGTCTTATAAATAAACTGCATACTATTTAATTTATTAATTGCCCTGGTGAGATCCTATCAATAGAGAGTTCCTCACCAACTACCCTTAACACTTTTTTTTATTGAAACGTATTGTTATTGCAATTTACTAATAATTTTTTTCACTCCCTTGATTTTGCTTCAGTTTGACGCTACTAATTAATAGCTTCAAACACATACAAAATTAAATTTTAGCAAGAATAAGCAATGTTTTAGTACTATAAAGACTACGCCCTTACAATGGGTCTGGATTGAACTCTGTTAAATAAAGACGAAAAATACTTGAAAGTTTTCACCTTCTCAATTTTTATTTTAATTGGGCAATGTATATACATTAATGATTGTGGTATAATTCTAGAACATCTTGTGTAATATATATTTAAAAGCAAAGCAAGTCGGTTGGGCAGATTGAAGACAGAAGGGTGCTATATTGATTATTTTATATCTCTGGGTGGTGGGTTTTCAACACCCCTTTCACTTCAATCCATTCGATCTTCATACGTTCGCCAACTATAAGTCTTTCTCTTTCTAACATACCGCATACATGCATACATCATCACAAACACAAACGCTCGCAGCTTCACACAGACAGAGGTAGATACACGAACTTATATATAGAAAGACGAGAAATGGAATTGAATCAGAAATTCCTTACCAGAGTGAGAAGGATCGAGCAAAGTAGTGAAAGAGAAGTAGAATTTCAAATATGTCGGAACAGAAAAGCGTCTACGGAGAGCGAGGTTAAACATTTTTCAGTATTGATTGGATCAAATATAATCAGCTCGGTTATCAGCTCGGTATTAGGTTAAGATTAAAGCATACTTTACGTATTTGGATGCAAGTTTCTATGTGCATTATAGAAAATAGTTTTTTGTAATGAACGTAAGACACACCTTGTACATATCATATAACAGATACGAAAGCAATTGTTAGATTAAAGTCTAGGTACCTAAATATCGATGCATAAATTTATAAATCTTAATGGGAAAAGTTTAGAATCGTCAAGGCTGCATTAACTTTCGTAATTAGTACATCACGTTCAACATATAAAGTATGATGTTACCTTACCATCAGCATTTTCTAATTACCATCACATACTTTGCGTCATATCACAAAAGCTAAATTGCCACATCTAAGTATTATTAATTCCGTACGTACTGTTTTGGAGTATTAAACGTACTTATATATGCTGCAAATGTGTTGTTAAGCGGTGATTATTGAGAAGGAGGGCCTCGCCTGCCGTACTGGACGCAGTGGTGGCTCGTAGTTATTACCTTCGGGGGCTCTTAGTTTTTAAGCAAATATAGATAATGGTGATAACATTAAATCTGAAATATCTAAACACAGACAAGTTAAAAAGAAAAAAAAGCGAAACAAAAAGTTCAGTGATGTAATAGAAACTATTATTTGTGTTTTCTCCCTTTTTAAGATACAAAATGTTCCGTTATTTTTTTTCCTCAAGTAAGTTATTGTTAATTGACATCATTCCAAGAACATCAAGGCATTCTTGATCGTCATTTTTAAAAAGGTTTTAATGTGCTTAAGAGTGAAAAAACTGCCTTCTGATTCAAAATTAGACACAGAAAACCGGCCGTCATAGGTCTTCCAAGCTGTTTTTCCCACTTTTTCCGCCAATGGAAGAGGTTTGAAATGAATTTCAGGATATTGCTTGCGATGTTTTCCATAATTTTTCGCATTAATAAACTAATTCAGTTCATAACAAACACAAAGCTCCGGCAAATAGTGTCCTACGATATAAACATAAGGTTAAATCTATCAATAATCAAAGCTGCGCCGTTTTCTTTCTAGTATGAAACTACTATTATTAGCAGTTCACCAAGTTTTCAAATTTCTACTTTTTGAATTCTTACAAGGAAATAGTGAAGGGTAGGGTTGCACTTAAGCCCAATGCAAATGCGAATTTGGGCATCTAAAATATCACCACTGTTCTCACGCCCAATTGATCTATACACCCACTAAAATTCGGTTAAATCAGAATCTGCGGGTTGTCCGTGGCCCATTGTTAATTTAAAAAAAGGACCTAATAAATATACCTTTTTAGGGTCTTTTTGTTGTTTTCCGATCATTGCATTTTATAATATTTAGATCCGCTTTTAGAAATACGTGATATTGAATTATCCTTTATATTGGTATCAAAATCATTCGTCTTTATCCATCTTGGGGAAATTTGGAAGAATAGAAAATAAATTTCACATGGACCAACCAACCGAGAAAATGTTACAGTATTTGCTTATCGTTGCTATCGCAGTATCTAATAAAATCTCGGTAGAAAGCAATCTTATCATTGACTATCATTAATCGATCTAGCGTAACAAAATCAAGTGCTCTCGGTGAATTTCAGCTGGCCTCATCTAATTTAAACTTACCGAATGAATAAATTATCGCTGACTACTCAGATGCAATGCAACTGCAAAGACTTTAGCAAACTAACGAAATTCGGTTGCTCAATTTTTCCTCTGTCTGACATTTTTTTAGTCCTAGATAACTGCCGTGCATTTAATGGAACAGCATATTTAATTTTCGATTTGATCACAGAGTGGAGTTGCCATTTTGCTTAATTGTCTTTCTTACTAGACTGGAATGATCTAATATTAAAGGTTGCTAGTTCAAAAATAACACTTTTCGTATTACACTCCCTTGTTCCCTAGTTTGCTAGTATTAAAGACACCGGTGTATCTCCAACAGTAAAGATTTTGTCTAAAAGAGAAGGAGTTGATTTACGAAATGAAGGGGGGAATAGTCTCAACATTGCTGACGAAAACCCGATTGAAAGTACGAGAATGATTGGAAATCAAAATAGACTATCACAGAAAGTTATTTTTAATAGGTTTAAGAAAAATGGTTTTAAAACATTTTCATAATCTACCAGTTCAACAGCTTGAAGATTGTGATTTCAATTTTGTGAATGAAATTGTTAAAACCCAAGAGCAAATAAACGCATTTTATTCAGTGACAAAGTTCTTCAATTCAATCATGATCATGGCATAGATCATTGTCACAGTGGGCAACGGTGGCGTTTGTAGTGTTGGGAGTGGCATAATTAATGATCAGTTAAAAGGTCTATTTGGTGTGTCTTATTGGAGAAAGACATTTACAATTTCTAGATCATTTGGCAGAAATTTTAGACGATGTTCCTCTAAATATTCGACATCAATTATATTTCCGATATGAGAGGACTTCTCCTCACTAGGCCTCACATGTACTAAGCCTTTTAAATAATCAATTTTCTGGGCAATTCATCGGTAGAGGGGGGCCGACTTGGGCTTAAACTCAACAGATCATTTTCTCCGGAGGTGGATAAGGTCATTGGTATACGCCATAAGAGTGAGAATGAATGTAAGTGCAATCGAAAAAATAATCCCAAGATTATTAAACGTGCAATTCGTAACATCAATAAACAAACAATTATAATTAACTTAAATTCCTTAACCTTCTGATGCTTCAATTAACTAATTTTCCTCATCTAAATATTTATTTAATTAGTTTGATTTTTTTTAAGAATGATTGATGAACAGAATCTGACTTTATTTTTTTTGCTTTTTTTACTTTGACCATATGTATCTATGTATAAAATATCTCTCGTTTCTCCGAATTTACGTATATATATAATTATGACGGTAATAGAAGGTTTCCAACTTCTTCCTATTCTTCCAACAAATATCAACCTGTTTATTGAATGGATTGAAGACAAGGCAAATCACAATGAGAAAATCTAAATGCTCACAATGTTATGGATATGGAATTATTTGATATTGCAAATTGAGCGCTTATATAAAAAAGAATGCTACTAATCAGTTGAACCAGTGTTGGAAACAATGTAGGAAGAATATTATAAAGATTTTAGTTAATCTTAATTTTGAATACTTTTTGTCAAACCTTTTGTTTGATTTAAAGAACAAATTACACTGTTGCCCAGTATACTTAATTTGTTTACGACACAGCTTTCCGACAAAGGTGTATAATTTGCTCTGATTTTTTTTTCGATGCACGCTATTTCTTCAATTGATTTAATTTTCAGAACCTTAAAAGTATAAAAGGTAACATGTCACATCTTGATTTTTGTTTGCTAGTATGCATACGTATTTTACTTAGTAATAACAAAATAGTTGTTACAGCAATCTCATTCTATTTTCGACTGAAATATTTACTCAGAATTGGTACGTTAATAAAAGCGAAATCAGCAGAATATAGCCGATAGTATTGACAGTTTTATAACATTAAATGTAGAGAGAATACAGTTCCGAAAACGTAATAGTGAAAACAAGACCCCGTTTCACAGCGACAACCTTTAAAATATAATTACGGTTACGGAGCAATGTTGGCAACAACAAGAACCGGCAACGTAATGAATTTTTTAACTGTACATCGAACACAAAATAAGGTACAGCGAATAGGTGTGCTTATTACACAGCATTAGCGAGTAAAGACGAATATCATACAGGTAATGGTATCAAACATCCTACCAACTGGACTGAAACAATTAAAATTGTTTAAAATACTCGTATACAAATTGATTTTAAATACGGCAGGCACATATTAACGACATCTGTTGGTCAAACATGCTTATCAATTCAAAGTCTGCTTTACTGTAGTGTTATCCATAATAGAGATTATTACAATGGCACACAATTTAAATTTAACAGATTAACAATTAAAACGATTTTTGCTTTACTTCTAGTTTAACAGATCATATTTAAGTAACTTGTACTTTATTGCATAATAATTTAATTGGACATCTATAAAATCTCTTTTATAATCAGTTTCAGGCGTTCTACTCATTGAGAAATTTATTAACAATTAACGAAATAATGAATATTAACAAGCATGTAGAAATGGTAAATACCATTTCCTGGCTTCTGGAATATTTTAGTCATATTCTTTAATCACTGGGCGTAATTTTTCATATCCGTAAAGTTTACCAATAAATAAAAAGCCAAACTTTGCCAAAAAAAAATCAGCATTGCATTATTTAAAAAATATACATCTTTATCTTATAAACTTCAACAAATTTTGGTATGAGTAACAATTTAATCTAAGATATGACGCTCTAGATAGCAAACATTGTAGCATTAAACTGCCTTCCCTTGGTTAATTTGTTTGTGAAACAAGTTAAATACTTATATTGAGATAATTTGATGTTTATTTCTTATCGTTCTGGAAATATACCTTACATGTTAACATCACTTTCTTTTAGAAAAGTAAATCATCATAGCCACATAAATTTCTAGCATAAAAATTGATTTTTGGAATATATATTGTTTATATTAACCTTTCACTACCATATGTACGTCTGTACATCTAATAATCATTTACCGCGTTTATGGGCACTAAAAAAAAAGTTGCAGCCACTGCAGCCGTATTAAAAAGAGGGTATTTTTTCAATTACAAAGTAAATAAAAAAAATAGTATTTAATAGTTGAAAATCGCGGAATAATAAAGCATTTTGAAAACCACGTCACTGGATAAGTAAATTTGTCTTCGTACAGACGTTTCATAAAATTTAGTATTAATTTATTCAATGACATTTAAGTCGTCAGCTGCTTGCGCGTAAGTATGTAGGTAGCCAGCCATATATAATTGTTATTTTGGGAATTTATTTGTGTGTGTAGATACTTATATCCAGTACACACATACATACGTTCATTCACCGATCTACAACGAGTATCAACGATTCGATCAAAAATAGAATAGGCAGCTATGGAAATGTACCCAATGATAAACATTCTTTTTATGACGACTATTGCCTTAATCGCAGGACCAATAGAAATTTAGAAGTGAATATTTTGCACGGATGTATGTACGTATGTATGTATGCATGCGTTACTCCATCTTTAATAAAACAACACCGACATCGGGACGGAAAAAAATCATAATAACAAGATAAAGTTTGTAAGAGACGTACCAGAACGAACAGATAATTTAGACCCTGACCAGCCACACCAGGCACGATAAGTATCGACGGCAATTTCGTTCCTTGGCGATCGATCTACATAGAATGTAGGAAATGGCGCATGGGAACAGTTAAAAAGTTTTATGTATGTACAGATAGTGTCTCTAAATGTTCATTATAACTCTGTCATTTCTACGATAGTTACGTCAATAACGATGTGTTGCTCACGTCCGCAATATTCACGTACGCGAGATACAAAACCAGGGGCCGACACGCACATACATACACACACGGCGTGGCTTCGTAATTTCGAACGACTGTTGTTTTTCGTAACACGTTTATTAATATGGGAGGTTGACAGTCAGGCGAAAAAAGACGGTTAACCACGGTTGTCTATTCGGCAAGAGATAGCGGATTTACTTATCGGTATCGGAAACTAACAATGTCGTAAATGTATTCGTTTTAAATATATGTGTGTGTACATATGACCATGTCGTGCATGTGTGCGTATTCATATTTGCATGTGTGTAGGTAATCTAGAGCTGTTGGGATTTCTTTCGATTAGTACGCAGGCGTTGCCTGTATACGATTTGCACTTTCAAAGTTACTCTAGCAAATTCTTGCTCCATGCTACTGAACAGAAAGTAAATATTGGATTAGGTGAAATACCATGTATACATACATACGCATACCAGCGTCAATGGGTATTAGAACTTAATGTTTCGAGCGAGTTCGTTCTTGCATTTTTTGCTATTTTTCGAGAAGAAGTAATCGAGTTTTGAATGAAATTATAATGAAAGTAATATAATATTAATATAAAACTACTCCTATTTATATTGATTTTATCGTGTTCCTACAAGGAAGAGAGATTTGTACATAATCTACCCAGACACAAAAATAGTGACGGATGGCAATGATTTTTAAACAAGTATGTATAGTATTTGTCAGTTCTTATATAACTACGCACGAAAATTTGACCTATGTTTTGGTATAGGTTCCTCAATCCTAGGTTTTATCCCGTATTAGTAGTTAGCTCTGGAAGTTTTCTCCCCATTTATTCTTGTGTAACGGACACAGATACATGCCGACAGCTTTTATTAGAATAATTGTGTTAAAGTTGAAAATTATTGCAGTTTTGCGGGTGGTTTGAAACACGAGACACACAGACACAAACAATAACACAGAAGCATTATAAATATTTTGACTAAAGACGAAAATAACCTGAAAATTATCCACTAACAGAATGATTGCTGTATATATTGAGAAATTAAGTTCATGTCAATTAAATTTATTTTGTCAAAGGAATTTGTTTAACCCAACTATTTGCTTTGTTGCCCTAATTATATCACAAAAAAATTGTGTGTTGAATGAAACAAATTATTTAGTTAAAATATTTTTTGGAGTTAACTATTGCACTGGAATAAGAAATTTACTCAGAATAATTTGTTCCTTCAAGTAAAACATAGAATTTTAAAACTGTTAATGCAATCATACATGTTATTATTGCCCTTAAACCTGTAGGAAATCTGTGGCTTTAAAAAGTCCAGAATTTCCTTCGGCTCTATGTTTAAGAGTTTTCCTGGCTTTTGTGCTCCTAAGCGACTCTGTCTTATGCTATCGAATGCTTCACAGGGGCTTATAAAGTATAAAGGAACTCCCTCTTCCTCACCGCCTCCTCTACATATTGCTTCAGATACGAGTCCTATTTTGTATATATGCTTATTTAGTAGACAATAACCAGTTACTTTTCTTTTAAGGATCCCATCAGAAAAGCTTTCGAATGCACGTTTCCTAGATCTTTTCTCAAATGTTTTTCATGCCACTGCTGCAGTTGTCTTTTAATCTCCATCTTGGCCATCTCCAAAGGGATTTTAATGGAAGATTTGGGACCGGCCAACAGGAATGCATTGCGGCTCTTTGGTAATCGGTCCGCTTTTTCATTACCTGGTATGTTCCCGATGTTATTTCGAACGCACTAAATGCTTTTGAAGCCGCTTGGTTGTCAGTTACTATAAAGATCCTGTTTTTCCGACCAATGTATCAATAGTTTCCGCGCATATAGTGATTGCATACATTTCCGCTTGAAATATGCTTGCTTGATTCTCGAAACTGGTAGAAGTGCTCATCTTCAATTTACACGCCTCACATATTTTTCTACAGATTTCAAATTGGGTCCGTGAAAAATGCGAAACCATTTAGAGTAACTTTCTCCTACTGCCCCATTGTTCTCTAGTCGGTACGACTACCTCATAGGTTTTCACAGTGACGCGCGTCATGGGATTTCCGTCCAGCACAATACTTAATATGGGGATCTAAATTTCAAGATCTCCTAAATCTTGCATTTGCTGATAATGAAATGGAAGTCATAAAAAATTGTTGACTAAATCCACTCCATTAGTCCCCGCGTTACTGCCGCCGCTTTTATAGTGATACGTCTGTAACAGTTCCAAATAAACTTTAACGCCATTGCCATAAATAGCTTCAGTTTATTAGTGACAGGTGCAGTGACGCATAATTCGAAGTCTCCACTTCGCGAACCAAGCGGTCAGTTGTTCAACTGCGATCCGCATCTGCCTGGTCAACATTCGTCCATCTCACAGGATGAGTGGATGGCAATATTATCGACGGATTGCTTCCATAAGTCTAAGTAGTTGATAATCCTTCACGGGCTTATCTGTTTGTCCGGGACTGCCTTTATGTTCACTAGTTCCTACCGAAGACGGCACAGAATGACGCATTCGGCAATTTTGGTAGATTAGAAAGCAGACTGATGGGACGGGTGCTCTAGAGGTACATGGTCTCCTTGCTAAGTTTCTAGTAACAACCTGTCGTACGCGAAGAATTGCGTTTATAATGTGCCTCAACGATGTTAGTGGGCAAATGCCTGAGCATTTTATTTATGATGTGTTAGTTCCTTAGTTGAAGGTCAAAGAGAAGTTTAAGAACAAACCCACCTGAGTGAATATGTTTAGATTGTTTATTACTAGAAATAATAACCAACTACTACACCAACACACACATCTACTGATGATTTTCAGGCTCACATCAACTTAGAGCGGCCTACCAAACAATGAAATATCCCGGTTGTTGGCCAATGTGATTTAATAGCTAGAAGCTTCTATGTTATTAAACCGATTTTGGTTGAAAATCGATGCATTAAGGTCCGGCTCTAATTTTCGTTTCTTCAACAAAATATATTCTGAGGATATCAATGGAAAGCAAGGTTAACGGAAAATATCGTGAAGGGTGAAGAGTTAGCAAAACAGGCCAGTCGGTGATCGTCGCACCTTTTTGCAACAATGACGCAGAGATACATTTCTATGTGGGTGTTTATGTTGGAGCTACGCGACATCTGTGGACAGAGATGTGGCAAGATAAGAGAATCAGATCTAGTTTTAAAGGGTTTCGAGAACTTAATAAACAGAATTTACTCTAGGCTCTGTCCCTAATATGGGATCAAAAAGACCAAAACTAAAAAAGGAAGATTGCAATGAAAATATTTTGACAACTGAAAACTTCATAAACGATATATTTCTCGACGTTTCTATCGCCGCTAGTATCATCGTCGCTTTTACCGAGTATCGCACTTTTGCTATAAACTTACCCTAACACGATTTCGTATTACGCGTGATTTTTTAAGGAGAGTAACGTGTTTTATGTGAGGATTCCACGGACACGGATCAAAAAACTTGGAGTAATAGAAGTCAACATGAACCGCGCTATTAAATAGGGGCCCACAAGAGTTCCCTACTCTTGTAGGGCAAGACTGAACTTTGTGGTTTCCTATAGTAACTCGTTGTAATTTGTTGTTCATTAGGATGTATTGAGATGATGAAGCAAGCAGTTGGTGTAATTATAGTATAAAAGAATACCGTAGTTATCTTTTGTTTGTATTTGTTTTTATAAAATTATTGACGCATACACGTTCTATAACCCGACCTGCAAATGTTATAATGAAAGTGGTATCATATAAAAATAGTCGTTTATGTTGGCTTCACTTGGGTATGTGGCAACCGATAGAGAATGCTGCATCTACTTCTCCAATTGTAATACATATCTGCTTTTTTAACGTCGAGTACAGCATAAGATGTAAGATCGTAAACGTCTGCAGCAGCGCGATCATACTGATATTTCTGTTCCCGTCTTCGCTACTTTGGCAGTACATTAGTACAGGAACTTAAACTTGTGCTTAGAGTTTTCCTGTACTACCAAAATGGTGAAGAAATATTTGGAAAAGCTTCGTGAATTGTTTTATTGAACACAATGTTTGCGTCATGCGTCATCTTGTTTTGTCATAAACACTAAAAACAGGAGAAGGTTCCAGCAAATGAAGATACTTTATCATTGTAAGTCCCTATGTGTAATTCTTTTTTAAGTTCCAAAATTGGTAAACTCAATGTTGACAGATGCACACAATTTGATTATCTTATGCTATCACAAAATTTGGATTATTCAACTTGTGGTCTCAAGAAAACAATTCTGGGTGCTCCTGCTTCTTTCGTTTTTGCTAGTCAAAGTCGGCACTAGCAGATAGAGGAATATCGTCTGTTGTCTGACCGAAAAATCAATCGCCTCCGCTGACTAGGTCACAGACACACACACTTACATAAAAACACGCACGCACGCATACACATGCATGTAACCATCAAGTAAATTTTACAACAGAGAGGGAAATAAACTAAAAGAAGATAGCTCTCTAAGCACGTGTGCGTCGGGCGACCTCCACCTCCGTGGCGGAGGCCGAAGCCGCCACCTCCTACTGCGGATACGGAGGGAAAGAGTGAGAGATAGTGCAGGGTCTATATACCTGGTAGTAGTAGCGCACCAGAAATGTCATCAGGGAAGCGTCCATGGCGGCTGATCCCGCACATTTCTACATCACACCGCACTGCACCGAGCCAGACCTTGCAATGCCATTCATCGAGGCCATCGCACCGGCAACACTGCCTTTAGCTATCAGCTGGCGCCGCGCGAGGTTACCATAGCGCATGCCACAATATAAAGCGGTACGAGTTCTTCTCATACGACAGCAAACATTCACTTCATTCGCGTCTGAGACATCGTCGCGTTAACGTGAGTGTTCGCTTCATTTTTATTACGTACGTGACTTTAAGCTACACTACGCGATTTGCGTTTCGTATAAGAATATGTATACCGTGTTAATTAAAATGCTTACACATATTTATATCGACGTATAAAACCAAATATGTAATAAAATTCGGATTTGATCGGGAACGCATCCACGTTCAAATTCAAAAAGTTTCATCATTCACAAGAGAGGAAAATAGATCGTTAGTGCACCGTACTACCGACTGGGAAAGCAACATTCTTCGTAATTCTGGATGTTTTACAAAACTTAAACCATGAAGGTTACTCACCGAAACAAAGTGGCACTGTGTTGTTCAATAATACGCATCATATTAAATTTAGCAGTGGTTACCGTGCTTATTTCATGCAATAACAAGTGTAGTGTCGAAAAATGCAATAGCGATCGATTTTTTTAGAGATACGTTTGGATTTTTATAATCTTTTAAAAACGTATATAATAAAATGAACTATGGTTACAATTAAAAAAGCCTATCGTAAGTAAAGCGATTTAATTTGAACTTTAATAAATACGTTTTCAAGTGTACGAACAGTGATTTTAATTGTTATATTTTATGATGTAGCGACTTGATTGATTTAAAAATTAAGGAACGATTCTCAATAAAATATTTATTTTATAGAAAATTAAACTGTTTTTGTAGCTAATCTTTTCTTCGTAGTATTAACACATATGGTTTCACAAACTTACCGGTAGAAGAAAAAAACACACCATAAAATTACTGTTCTACAATAATACTCAATTATAACTACAAATTTCAAGGATATAAGTTGGTAATATTGATACAACGGCAACTACATGATAATACTGATAATATACCGACAACAAAATCGTGGTTAACCGCGACTCACAACGGAATTACCGTGTAGTAGTAACGCATACCGTGATAGTACCCGTGAATCGATGTAGTCGAAAGAGCAAGCCAGACGAGAGCAGCGATGTGACGTAAAACGAAAGTTAAACCTACCATAGTGTCGCTTAGCCGAAATAATAAGAAAATTTCGCGGCAGGATACGTATTTAATAGAATATTTACAGGTATCTGCAATTAAATCCATATTTACCCATAGTACACATATTTTCTTTTTGTATTGTACGTTATGCTTCCCTAATTCAGTCTCAATATTTCCGAAATTGCAAGATGATTTTAATTATTTAAATCAAACTGCTTTACTTTTGGACGAGTCAGTTCCGAAACTGTTACTACATTTTAATGTTTCGACCGTGTATTCGTGAACTGTGAAATAAATTAAATATGTTTAAAGCCAAACATATTTAAAAAAAAATCGTGGACTTCTAATTTTATTTGTGCAGACTTTCTTTTAAATTCTGTCGTTAACATGTACGGCAGTTTTTGTATTTTGTATAAACAGATAATTCTAAAAGTGTATCATACGTGCTATCTAAAATTAATAATGCCAGTATATCAAAAGGAGTGCTTTTTTGTTTTTGAGTATCAAATTCATGATCAATGGATATTTTGTAAATTTTAATTTTTTTTTCTTTTTTATTCTATGGCAGATTGCGATTAAACAAATAATAGGTGTTCCATCAAAATTTTCGATTCAGCAATTTAAATGTGTAAAGATTTTCCCCTTATTGCGCCTTTCCCAACCATTACGTTTACACATGCCAAATAAATTTTAAATTATTGGTAAACTCTGTTATAAATAAAAATAATTTACAACCATGCAATCCTCACAATATTCCAATTTAATATTTATAAACCCGAACGTGGTAACACATACATCAATTTTTTAGGACGTATTCTAAAATATTTTTTCTGGTTCAATTTCCCTTAATATTTTTAAAAATTTTTTAGTAGTTCATTTTTTTATTTTGTTTGTATCATCTTTTGCAAAGATTATTTTATTATTACAATAAGTTGCTATTTATCG